>FR990094.1:9400295-9501194 GCA_905404285.2 Erannis defoliaria | reverse complement strand
GCCCAGCCGAGCACTCGCCCGCCTTATGGCCAGGTTGGCCACACCGGAAGCAGAGTCTGCTTCGGTCCACGTCCCCTTTGCACTGTTCCCGGACGTGCCCCACCTCGAGGCACCGGAAACAGCGCAAAGGCCTCGGTGTTAGTGCCCTCACTTGGGCCGACACCCATCCAATAAGGAGCCGAGGGCTCGCCGTCACCTTTTTCGCCGCGGACACCGGGCAGCGCACAAAGGCTGCGCCCAGGCCCACGGCGTTGCGGCGGATCTGCGCGACATGCACTTCGTCGGGGCGACATGCCCCGACTCGTGCTATCGCCTCCGCCACCTCTCTCTCCGTGACTGAGTCGTCCAGGCCGGCTACACGCAGCTCCGCGCATTTCACCGGCCTGGTGACCCGCAGCACGTCCTCGGTGAAAAGCTCTCGGAGCTTCTCTGCCAGTGCGTCCGCCTTCTGACCGTTGTCCTCGCCAGACACCTCCAGCATTCGGGCTCCCGTCACCGCCTGTCGGAACCCGAGCGCCGTCGTGATGCCCAGCGAGGCAAGGTCGACCCTCTGTCGAGCCACAGTCAGGGCTTTCACGTAGGTGAGGCCCTCCTCCGCACCCTTCGGCTGGATCGTCAAGACGATCGCTGCCGACTTCGGGGCGCGGAGTCTAGGTTGCCCCACCTTTTTTGGTCCAGCTTCGGCAGGCTCGCGCTGCCGTGCGGCCCCCGCTTGGGACTGAGTCCCTTGCGAAGGTGCCGGTGTCGCAGCGGGCCTGCCCTTCTTGCCCCTCTTGGCCACCTCCACCCAGCTCACGCCGGGTTGGACCTTGGCCAATTGGGGCCGGTTGCCTCCTGTTTTAGCGACCGCAGGCTTCTTGCCTGGGGCCACTCTGTCTCGTCCGGTTGTGTCCCTTGCCCTCTTTTTACCCTGGAGGGTAACAGGGGGAAGGGACTTGGTCTTGTCTAAGACCGCAGGCATGCCCGACGGGCCGGGTTGCGGCTCCGGAGTCATACTGACTACGACGGAAGCCTTCGGCGCCGTGGGCTTCCTGCGGTCGGCAGCAGGTCCCGGCATCCCACTCCCATCGAGCGAAGATCGCTCGGAGGGCCGGGACGCGGGGATGGCAGCACGTGCCTGCAGCATGTCTCGGCGGAGCTCGACGATCTCTTGTCGGAGCTCACGTACCTCATCCCGCAGGCGCGCATTTGCAGCGTGCAGCCTCCTTGTCTCCTCCGTAGAGGAACGACTCTGGAGAGCCCCCACTGCCTCCCTAATGGAGGCGGCTGCATCTTTAAGGGCACGAACAAACGTGCCCTTAAGGTTGCCGGATTTTGTGGCCACCAATTCAATGGTGGACACGGACTCCAGCACCCGCTTGCCCAAGTCGGTGGCGAGGGCTCCGTCGCACTCCTCCACCGACGACTCGGAGAGTCGGGTCACCAGCACCTGAGGGGAGCGCAGAGACCGGATCTCCTCGGCGAGCTCTTGCTCAGCCCGGAGTTCCATCTCGGCCCTCCTTGCGGCCACCAGCTGTTCCTTAGCGCGGGCAAGGCCAACGTACTGCCCAGTAGTGGGCGGCCGACCTCTGCCCCGCTTCTCGCCCTTAACCGCGACCTTCGGCACGGGAGCACCATCCGACCCTCTGTCACTGGAGCTCCCGTCATCGCCGCTATCGCCCACCTCGGAGCGCCCACCGCGCTTCCTCTCGGAGGATCGCGATCCCACGGACATCAGACTTGCTGACGAGTCGTCGTCAGAGTCGAAGTCCACGGGACCGGGACCCTCTCTCTCCTTCTCTCTCCTCAGATGATTAGGGCCCCCCCCAGAATACGATTGGGGGCCGCGTGCCGCCCCTGCGGCACGGAGGGATTCCCGGCGAACCGGACCCTCCTGGGTAGGTTTTTTCATATCATCTTTCTCCATGTTTTTATTCCCCCGTTTCCCCCCCATTGGGTGGGCCTAGCGGCCGGCTTCCCGCCGACCATGCCCGGTTCGCGAGCACGGAGTCGTGACTTATAAACAAGCCACGGCTCCGAACTCCCGCTCCGGACACTCCCCTCAGCGACCCACAGACCTTGAGACTTGGTATCCTCCCGTCGCGACTACCCGCACACATCAAAAGGACGTCCACGTGCAGCCGCGGCGGGAGGAGATCTCCTGCCCTATACCGGGCAACTCCCTCTGCCGTCGTCCGAAAACGGACCCCGGCCCATCAGCTGAGTCCTCTCCGAAGAGAGGACCACGCGAGGGCCTCCCTGTCCAGGCAAACTTGCCACCGGACCGCCCAGCCTCCTGCCGAGCCCATCCCCATCTTCTGCGCTCGCTCCCAATAAAAGCTTGGGGGCGCACGCAGAAGTTCCCCACCCCAGTCCGAACTTTAGCCACGGCCAACAAGATCCCCGGTAAGGAGAAGTTGTTGACCGTGCCCAGAGTGCACCCGCCCAACCAGTACCATCCCCCCGGATTACGAATTCGCGAAGGATAATACTGGCTGAACTTCGAGGAGGTAGTTCGGCACCGCACTCCAACCTAACCTAACCTTTTTTTTTTTTTTTTTTTTTTTTTTTTTGTCGCAGGAAAATGCTTGATGCATACCACGGCCCCGGGGGGGGCAAGTGGTTATGTGGGACTCTCCGCCAGAAGGGCGGCCTACCCACTAAAAACCTGCGGTGTTCCTCGGGTCGCCTTGCGCCGGGGCTACGGGGTCGCGCTAGCATTCAACCGCGGCCCCGGCAGCGATGGTCCGGGCGGACCCCCTCTCATGGAGCCTGCGCTCCCCTCTCGATGGCGATGTGTCGGAACACCTGACACATCACCCATCCACGGAACTTCTAAGTTGGGCGTCGGGTCCCCCCGAACCCGGCGCCCAAAGTTCCCGCCCGCTGGGGACTGGAGAGGACCACGAGTGGTCGTCGCCGGTGCCCAGCCGACACCAACACCTACGACTCCATCCGCGCCTGCGCCACACCAGCGCGCGCGGGTGGAGTCGCTGTGGACCGCGGTGCGGCTCTGGCCTTCCGCTTGGAAGGAGGGGCGCAGCTGCCGCCACCAATACGGTGCCCAGCCGGTTTGCCCGCTGCTGCGCAAACTACGCAGTGCGGCCCAGCCGAGCACTCGCCCGCCTTGTGACCAGGTTGGCCACACCGGTAGCAGAGTCTGCTCCGGTCCACATCCCCCTTGCACTGTTCCCGGACGTGCCCCACCTCGAGGCACCGGAAACAGCGCAAAGGCCGCGGTGTTAGTGCCCTCACTTGGGCCGACACCCATCCGATTAGTAGCCGAGGGCTACTCGCAACCTTTTTAGCCGCAGACACCGGGCAGCGCACAAAGGCTGCGCCCAGGCCCACGGCGTTGCGGCGGATCTGCGCGACCTTGACCTCGTCAGGACGACATGCCCCGACTCGGCCTATCACCTCCGCCACTTCCGCCTCCGTGATAGAATCATCCAGGCCGGCTACACGCAGCTCCGCGCATTTCACCGGCCTGGTGACTCGCAGCACGTCCTCAGCGAAAAGCTCCCGGAGCTTTTCCGCCAAGGCGTCCGCCTTCAAACCGCAGTCCTCGCCAGAGACCTCGAGCATTCGGGCTCCCGTCACCGCCTGTCGGAACCCGAGCGCCGTCGTGATTCCCAGCGAGGCCAGGTTTATCCTCCTCTTCGCCACCGTCAGTGCCTTAACGTAGGTGAGGCCCTCCTCCGCACCCTTCGGCTGGATCGTCAGGACGATCGCTGCCGATTTCGGGGCGCGGAGTCTAGGTTGCCCCACCTTTTCGCGTCCATCTTTGGCAGGCTTGTGCTGCCGTGCGGCCCCCGCCTGAGACTGAGTCCCTTGCGAAGGAGCCGGTGTCGCAGCGGGCCTGCCCTTCTTGCCCCTTTTGGCCACCTCCACCCAGCTCACGCCGGGTTGGACCTTGGCCGATTGGGGCTTGCCTCCTCCAGTTTTGGCGGCCACAGACTTCTTGCCTGGGGCCACAGTGTCCCGTCCGGTTGAGTCCCTTGCCCTCTTTTTACCCTGGAGGGTAACAGAGGGAAGGGACTTAGTCTTGTCCAAGACCGCAGGTATGCCCGACGGGCCGGGCTGCGGCTCCGGAGTCTTATAGACTGCGACGGAAGCCTTTGGCGCCGTGGGCTTCCTGCGGTCGGCAGTAGTCGGGGGACGGGCACCTGGATGGGGCGGGAGAGACTTCTCCGTTGCCCCGACCAGCTCACCCGACAATCCCCCGATTTCCTGCATCCTCTTTCTGGTCGCCGCGTCAACCGCAGGTCCCGGCGTCCCAGCCCTGCCTTGCGAGGATCGCTCGGAGGGCGGGGCCGCAAGAACGGCAGCGCGCGCCTGCAGCATGTCTCGCCGGAGCTCAACGATCTCCTGTCGGAGCTCTCGGACCTCATCCCGCAGGCGCGCATTCGCGGCGTTCAACCTCCTCGTTTCCTCCGAAGAGGAACGACCCTGGAGGGCCTCCACTGCCTCCCTAATGGAGGCGGCTGCGTCCTTAAGGGCACGAACAAACGTGCCCTTAAGGTTGCCCGACTTCGTGGCCACCAACTCGATGGTTGCCACGGAGTCGAGCACCCTCCTACCTAGGTCGGTGGCGAGTGCCCCATCACACTCCTCCACCGACGACTCGGAGAGTCGGGTCACCGTCACCCGAGGGGAGCGCCGAGACCGGATCTCCTCGGCGAGCTCTTGCTCAGCCTGGAGCTCCATCTCGGCCCTCCTCGCAGCCACCAGTTCTGCCTTCGCGCGGGCGAGGCCAACGTACTGCCCAGTGGTGGGCGGCCGACCTCGGCCCCGCTTTTCTCCAACAACCGCGACTTTCGGCACGGGAGCACCATCCGACCCTCTGTCGGAGCTCCCGTCGTCGCCGCTGTCGCCCTCCATCACGCGCCCGCCGCGCTTCCGCTCTGAGGATCGCGATCCCACGGACATCAGACTTGCTGACGAGTCATCGTCAGAGTCGACGTCCGAGAGATCGGGATCCTCCCTCTCCTTCTCCTTTTCTCCACTTCGCAGACCATAATGGCCCCCCCCAGAATACGAATGAGGGCCGCGTGCCGCCTCTGCGACACGGAGGGATTCCCGGCGAACCGGACCCTCCTGGGTAGGTAATTTATTATTGTCCGCTTCCATATTTAGTTCCCCGTTTCCCCCCCATTGGGTGGGCCTAGCGGCCGGCTTCCCGCCGACCATGCCCGATTCGCGAGCTCGGAGTCGTGACTTATAAACAAGCCCCGGCTCCGAACTCCCGCTCCGGACACTCCCCTCAGCGACCCACAGACCTTGAGACTTGGTATCTTCCCGTCGCGACTACCCGCACACATCAAAAGGACGTCCACGTGCAGTCGCGACGGGAAGAGATCTCTTGCCACCTACCGGGCAACTCCCACTTCAACGTCCGAAAACGGACCCCGGCCCATCAGCCGAGTCGTCTCCGAAGAGAAGACCACGCGAGGGCCCCCCTGTCCGGGCAAACTTGCCACCGGACCGCCCAGCCTGCTGCCGAGCCCAACCCCATCTTCTGCGGTCGCTCCCAATAAAAGCTTGGGGGCGCACGCAGAAGTTCCCCCCAGTCCGAACTTTAGCCACGGCCAACAAGATCCCCGGTAAGGAGAAGTTGTTGACCGTGCCCAGAGTGCACCCGCCCAACCAGTACCATCCCCCCGGATTACGAATTCGCGAAGGATAATACTGGCTGAGCTTCGAGGAGGTAGTTCGGCACCGCACTCCACCTAACCTTTTTTTTTTTTTTTTTTTTTTTTTTTTTTTATTTTTTTTTACGTTGGGAAATGCACTTACGCATACCCTCCCGCCAGGGCGCAGGAGGGTTATGTCGGACTCGATGCCAGAGTGAGACTCGATGGCACCCCTACCGACTAAAAACCCAACGGTGTTCCCACACTGCGCCTATTGTCGAGGTCACGGGTACGCTCTCGCATTCATCCGCGACCTCGACGGCGCTGCCCTTTCGGGCCCACCACGGGGAGCCGAAGCTCCTCCCGCACCGATGACGATGTGTCGGAACACCAGACACATCGTGCATCCAACTCGGAGACCATGCCAGCGAGATGGGCGCCGGACGGCCCCACGTCCAACGCCGTGGCCTCCATGCGGCGGGTCAGGTGAGTGGCCCCGCCGCCTGCCACTTCGGCCGCTGGGAATGGGGAGCTCTGGCCCCTCTGGCCTGTCCCCATCCCGCAGCCCACCACAACACACACCCGGTGGGTGCCCCCTCAAGGAAAGCCCTTGATGAGGCCACCACCCGGTTGTCCCTCCTCACTCTCCACTGTGCCCTTTGCTAATCAGAGGGACACGTGGAGAGCCCTCATGTCCGGACCAGGTCCGGACCCACGAGCCCAGCCGCTGCCGTGGCCCTTGGGAATGGAGAGCTTTGGCCCCTCTGGCCTGTCTCCATCCCTCAGGCCCGTGCAGTGGCCTAGCCCCCCTCCCGGTGGCCGCTTCCGCGGCCCCACCTCGGGTACCTCTTAGCTTCACCGTGGGGACACTTCCCACGGTTACTAAGCCCCCCCGCCCCGACAAGGCGGGTACCCACGGGGGGGACACTCCACCTAACCTTTTTTTTTTTTTTTTTTTTTTTTTTTTTTTTTTTTTTTTTTTTGTCGCAGGAAAATGCTTGATGCATACCACGGCCCTGGGGGGGGCAAGTGGTTATGTGGGACTCTCCGCCAGAAGGGCGGCCTACCCACTAAAAACCTGCGGTGTTCCTCGGGTCGCCTTGCGCCGGGGCTACGGGGTCGCGCTAGCATTCAACCGCGGCCCCGGCAGCGATGGTCCGGGCGGACCCCCTCTCATGGAGCCTGCGCTCCCCTCTCGATGGCGATGTGTCGGAACACCTGACACATCACCCATCCACGGAACTTCTAAGTTGGGCGTCGGGTCCCCCCGAACCCGGCGCCCAAAGTTCCCGCCCGCTGGGGACTGGAGAGGACCACGAGTGGTCGTCGCCGGTGCCCAGCCGACACTAACCTACGACTCCATCCGCGCCTGCGCCACACCAGCGCGCGCGGGTGGAGTCGCTGTGGACCGCGGTGCGGCCCTGGCCTTCCGCTTGGAAGGAGGGGCGCAGCTGCCGCCACCAATACGGTGCCCCGCCGGTTTGCCCGCTGCTGCGCAAACTACGCAGTGCGGCCCAGCCGAGCACTCGCCCGCCTTATGGCCAGGTTGGCCACACCGGAAGCAGAGTCTGCTTCGGTCCACATCCCCTTTGCACTGTTCCCGGACGTGCCCCACCTCGAGGCACCGGAAACAGCGCAAAGGCCTCGGTGTTAGCGCCCTCACTTGGGCCGACACCCATCCAATGATGAGCCGTGTGCTCGCCGTCACCTTCTTGGCTGCGGGCACCGGACAGCGCACAAAGGCTGCGCCCAGGCCCACAGCGTTGCGGCGGATTGAGGCGACCTTCACCTCATCGGGGCGGCATGCCCCGACTCGGGCTATCGCCTCCGCCACTTCCGACTCCGTGACCGAGTCGTCCAGGCCGGCTACGCGCAGCTCTGCGCATTTCGCCGGCCTGGTGACTCGCAGAACGTCTTCAGCGAAAAGCTCCCGGAGCTTATCCGCCAAGGCGTCCGCCTTCCGACCACTGTCCTCGCCAGAGACCTCGAGCATTCGGGCCCCCGTCACCGCCTGTCGGAACCCGAGCGCCGTCGTGATCCCCAGCGAGGCCAGGTTGATCCTCAGCTTTGCCACCGTTAGTGCCTTCACGTAGGTGAGGCCCTCCTCCGCACCCTTCGGCTGGATCGTCAGGACGATCGCTGCCGATTTCGGGGCGCGGAGTCTAGGTTGCCCCACCTTTTCGCGTCCATCTTTGGCAGGCTTGTGCTGCCGTGCGGCCCCCGCCTGAGACTGAGTCCCTTGCGAAGGAGCCGGTGTCGCAGCGGGCCTGCCCTTCTTGCCCCTTTTGGCCACCTCCACCCAGCTCACGCCGGGTTGGACCTTGGCCGATTGGGGCTTGCCTCCTCCAGTTTTGGCGGCCACAGACTTCTTGCCTGGGGCCGCAGTGTCCCGTCCGGTTGAGTCCCTTGCCCTCTTTTTACCCTGGAGGGTAACAGAGGGAAGGGACTTAGTCTTGTCCAAGACCGCAGGTATGCCCGACGGGCCAGGCTGCGGCTCCGGAGTCTTATAGACTGCGACGGAAGCCTCTGGCGCCGTGGGCTTCCTGCGGTCGGCAGTAGTCGAGGGACGGGCACCTGGATGGGGCGGGAGAGACTTCTCCGTTGCCCCGACCAGCTCACCCGACAATCCCCCGATTTCCTGCATCCTCTTTCTGGTCGCCGCGTCAACCGCAGGTCCCGGCGTCCCAGCCCTGCCTTGCGAGGATCGCTCGGAGGGCGGGGCCGCAAGGACGGCAGCGCGCGCCTGCAGCATGTCTCGCCGGAGCTCAACGATCTCCTGTCGGAGCTCTCGGACCTCATCCCGCAGGCGCGCATTCGCGGCGTTCAACCTCCTCGTTTCCTCCGAAGAGGAACGACCCTGGAGGGCCTCCACTGCCTCCCTAATGGAGGCGGCTGCGTCCTTAAGGGCACGAACAAACGTGCCCTTAAGGTTGCCTGACTTCGTGGCCACCAACTCGATGGTTGCCACGGAGTCGAGCACCCTCCTACCCAAGTCGGTGGCGAGTGCCCCATCGCACTCCTCCACCGACGACTCGGAGAGCCGGGTTACCGGCACCCGCGGGGAGCGCCGAGACCGGATCTCCTCGGCGAGCTCTTGCTCGGCCTGGAGCTCCATCTCGGCCCTCCTCGCGGCCACTAGTTCCGCCTTAGCGCGGGCGAGGCCGACATACTGCCCAGTGGTGGGCGGCCGACCTCTGCCCCGCTTCTCCCCTCTAACGGCAACCTTCGGCACGGGAGCACCATCCGACCCTCTGTCGGAGCTCCCGTCGTCGCCGCTGTCGCCCTCCATCACGCGCCCGCCGCGCTTCCGCTCTGAGGATCGCGATCCCACGGACATCAGACTTGCTGACGAGTCATCGTCAGAGTCGACGTCCGAGAGATTGGGACCCTCCCTCTCCTTCTCCTCGCCTCTCCGCAGATTATAATGGCCCCCCCCAGAATACGAATGGGGGCCGCGCGCCGCCTCTGCGACACGGAGGGATTCCCGGCGAACCGGACCCTCCTGGGTAGGTACTTTATTATTATCTGCCATCATATTATTTACCCCGTTTCCCCCCCATTGGGTGGGCCTAGCGGCCGGCTTCCCGCCGACCATGCCCGGTTCGCGAGCACAGAGTCGTGACTTATAAACAAGCCACGGCTCCGAACTCCCGCTCCGGACACTCCCCTCAGCGACCCACAAACCTTGAGATTTGGTGTCTTCCCGTCGCGACTACCCGCACACATCAAAAGAACGTCCACGTGCAGTCGCGACGGGAAGAGATCTCTTGCCACCTACCGGGCAACTCCCACTTCAACGTCCGAAAACGGACCCCGGCCCATCAGCCGAGTCGTCTCCGAAGAGAAGACCACGCGAGGGCCCCCCTGTCCGGGCAAACTTGCCACCGGACCGCCCAGCCTCCTGCCGAGCCCAACCCCATCTTCTGCGCTCGCTCCCAATAAAAGCTTGGGGGCGCACGCAGAAGTTCCCCACCCCAGTCCGAACTTTAGCCACGGCCAACAAGATCCCCGGTAAGGAGAAGTTGTTGACCGTGCCCAGAGTGCACCCGCCCAACCAGTACCATCCCCCCGGATTACGAATTCGCGAAGGATAATACTGGCTGAGCTTCGAGGAGGTAGTTCGGCACCGCACTCCACACTCCACCTAACCTTTTTTTTTTTTTTTTTTTTTTTTTTACGTTGGGAAATGCACTTACGCATACCCTCCTGCCAGGGCGCAGGAGGGTTATGTCGGACTCGATGCCAGAGTGAGACTCAATGGCACCCCTACCGACTAAAAACCCAACGGTGTTCCCACACTGCGCCTATTGTCGAGGTCACGGGTACGCTCTCGCATTCATCCGCGACCTCGACGGCGCCGCCCTTTCGGGCCCACCACGGGGAGCCGAAGCTCCTCCCGCACCGATGACGATGTGTCCGAACACCCAGACACATCGTGCATCCACCTCGGAGGCCATGCCAGCGAGATGGGCGCCAGACGGCCCTACGTCCGAACGCCCTGGCCTCCATGCGGCGGGTCAGATGAGTGGCCCCGCCGCCTGCCACTTCGGCCGTTGGGGATGGGGAGCTCTGGCCCCTCTGGCCTGTCCCCATCCCGCAGCCCCACCACAACACACCCGGTGGGTGCCCCCTCAAGGAAAGCCCTTGATGAGGCCACCACCCGGTTGTCCCTCCTCACTCTCCACTGTGCCCTCTGCTAATCAGAGGGACACGTGGAGAGCCCTCATGTCCGGACCAGGTCCGGACCCACGAGCCCAGCCCCTGCCGTGGCCCTTGGGAATGGAGAGCTTTGGCCCCTCTGGCCTGTCTCCATCCCTCAGGCCCGTGCAGTGACCTAGCCCCCTCCGGTGGCCGCTTCCGCGGCCCCACCTCGGGTACCTCTTAGCTTCACCGTGGGGACACTTCCCACGGCTACTAAGCCCCCCCGCCCCGACAAGGCGGGTACCCACGGGGGGGACACTCCACCTAACCTTTTTTTTTTTTTTTTTTTTTTTACGTGGGGAAAATGCCTTTACGCATTCCCTTCCGCCTCGGGGGGGGCGGTCGGGATATGTCGGGCTCGGCACCTAGGTGCCACTACCGACTAAAAACCCCACGACATTTCTTCGGCAATGACATTACAACGGAGCTGCGGGACCGCTTTCGCATTCACCGCAGCTCCATCATCGCCAATGTTCACCATATGAAGGCGAACCCGCCTCGGAAGGGAGCTGGGCATCTTCCATTCAGCTCGCACGATGCAATGGTAATATGATGCAGTCCCAACTCAGAAGGGCTTATCATAGATTGGAGATGGATGCCCCCGCACCCAACACTCCTGACCCTCCAAGCAAAGACGGAGAGTTGGCTTGGTTAACCCTTCTACGCCTTCGCGCCCTCCTGCGCGGATGAGCGAGAGGATTGTTCTCTCTCTCTCGCTCCTCTGTCTCTCTCCTTGATACGACGGTCTCACAAAAAGAGAGCATCGCGTCCCATGATCGCTCATCATTGACCATCTTGGCTATGATGGTCGGCAATGACAGGTCAGTCCCTACGACCGCGACTAATTGTCGTCGCTGTTCCGCCTCTTCTGGACAGCTCTCCAGCACGTGCTGTGCGGTGTCCATTGGGTATCCGCAGCGGTGGCACTCCGGGGTCTCCTCCCTTCCGGCCACAGAATGCAGGTATCTTCCGAAACACCCGTGTCCCGAGAGTACCTGCGTCAGCCGGAAGGTCAGTACCCCATGTGTCCGCTGGACCCACTCAATGATCACGGGCCGCATGGCTTCGATTAGTCGTTGGGCTCCGGTCCCCCTTTGTGTCGGCTCTGTTAGGAGCCTCTGTCTCCACGACTCCAAAGCCCTGTATCTGGCAGTCATTCGCCACCGCACAACCTCCTGGGGTGCGGGTCGCAGATCCCGATCTTTTGCCTTCACTCTGAGCCAGTAAACTGAGGACAGAACCTCGGCCTCAAGGTCCCATGGCAGAGAACCAGCGATGACGCATGCCACCTCGTGCGAGAGCGTGCAGTAGCCTCTGCACACTCTGATAGCCATCACACGCTGGGCTTTGTTAAGAAGCGCGGTTTCACGACGATCTAAAGACCCTGCCCAGATGGGAGCACCATACAAAGCCATGGACCGCACGACCGCCATATAAAGGCGGCGGCAGCTTCCATTTCCCCCGCCGAGGTTCGGAAGGAGGCGGCATAGCGCTGCAGCAGTAGCCATGAGCTTCGGGGTCAGTTGCTGCAGATGCGCTCCAAACTTCCACTTGCTGTCAAGCACGACGCCGAGGTACTTCAGCGTCGGCCGTACAGCAATAGAAGCTCCTCCCACCACGATATGCGAGTCCGTTGGAGGTGCCCTCCGAGGGCCGTGGAAACATATCGCCTCGGATTTATGGAGTGCTACCTCCAGGCCTAGCCTGCGAATTCTGGCCACTACCGCTGCAACTGCAGCCGTAGCCAGGATCGCCGCCTCCCTGAACGTCCTTCCTCGGGCGGTAACCAGCGTGTCGTCAGCATAACAGATGATGCTGACGCCACGAAGGTTAGCGCTCCGGAGGACCCAATCATAACCAATGTTCCACAGAAGTGGCCCTAAGACCGACCCCTGTGGAACGCCACGTGTCATACGAATACGCACCTCCCCCTCTTTGGTCACGAAAACTACCTCCCTTTCCGAGAGGTAGTCAGTAATTAGGAGCCTAAGATATCGGGGCACGCGGTGGTACTCAAGCGCCGCCAGTATTGTGCTCCACGGTAACGAGTTGAATGCGTTGGCAATGTCCAAAGACACTGCCAGCATCACTCCGCCATCAGAGCACGCCGCCTCAGAGAGGTCTCGCAGGTGCGCTATTGCGTCTACCGTCGAGCGACCACTTCTGAACCCGAACTGGGTATCGGCCAGATTTGGGCCAACTCTCTCGAGGTGCTTGACGAGGCGGGCAGCAATCACACGCTCCAACAGCTTGCCAGCCTCGTCAAGCAGCACTATCGGACGATTCCCCGACGGTTCATCCGCTGGTCGTCCCGCCTTGCGAATGAGGACCAGTTTTCCACTCTTCCACCGCCTAGGGAATCTCCCCTCCCGCATGCAGCGAGTAAACAGATCCCTGAGGCGGGGTTCTAGGGCATCCTGAGCGAGGGTCCACGCACGGCCGGGTATACCATCCGGCCCCGGTGCCGTGTTCTTGGCCCTCATTCGCAGAACAGCCGCTCCAAGCTCACCTTCCGAAACGTCGGGGGGCTCATCTTCCTCTCCTCCAGTGTTGTCAGTCTGTGTAACCGCCATAACGGGAGGGACAAATTCAGGTCCCGGACTAGCTGGGAACAGCCCCTCAACCACACGTTGTATCGTCGAAACCGGCAGCGTGCTGGTGACAGGAGGCGTCCACGGCCGAAGCTTTCGCCTCGCCAGTAAGTAAGGGCGCCCCCACGGGTCGTGCTCCAAGATCTCCAGCAGCTCTTTCCATGCATTTGCTTTGGCCTCACCGATGGCAATACGGAGAGCCTTGGATGCCTCTCTATAGGCAGAATAGAGAGCATCTGACTCGTCCGATTCTTGGCGTCTTCTGCGTCGGTATCGCTGGTATCGTCGGCGCATCGCTACGCATTGACGACGGAGTTCGGCGATATCCTCTGACCACCAGTAGACCTGACGTTTTGTCGGCAAGGTCTTCGCGCGGGGCATAGCGGCGTCACAGATGTGTGTCATTGCCTCACATAGTCTATCGACCTCCGCATCGATATCCAAGGGCTCTAACAGAGGGGCGTTCCACGCCTGAACGAGAGCCGCCTCCTGCAGCAGCTCGAGGTCCAGGCGCTTCAAAACCCACCGTGGGCCGGACGCGGGTGGTTCGCGCTCGCCGCCCTCCATTGAGGAGGAAGAAACCGTGAACCGAATGTATCGGTGGTCTGACAGCGTCTCAGTGTCTACTAGCACCGCCCAATCATGAACTCGACTAGCAAGCTCAGTAGTGGCATAGGTCACATCGACCACAGATCCGCCATTCCGCCGTACGCACGTGTTCTCCGTCCCTTGGTTGAGAATGCACAAACCATGCTCTACCAGCCAGTCTTCCACCACTCTCCCCCGCGCATCAGTCGTCGGGCACCCCCACGCCGTAGATTTGGCGTTGAGGTCCCCAAGGACTAAAGTGGGTCGAGGGTGACTCTGACCCACTAGGCTTCCCACCTCGACGAGGAAGGCCTCGAACTCAGCGAGAATCCTGTTAGGTGAGAAGTACACCCCCACCACCACTACGCGACCAACCTGTGCTGCAACATACCCCCTGCCTCTCTTCACGCCATCGAAGGTGACGGAAGAAGCTGGGGACTGCGTGGTGATTGCCACCACTCCTTCCAGGTCCCCAATCCAGTCAGCCCTGGATGGGACCATGTACGGCTCGGCAACCACAGCCAACTGAATTGCCCGCTCAGCCATGCTCTGCAGGAAGAGATCATGGGCGCGGGCGGAGTGATTTATATTTGTTTGTAGGAATGCCAAGGCCATTCTAGTTTTCCTCCATGCTCTCCGCCCGCTCCGTTCCAGAGCTAGTCGGCTGAGACTTGGCCTTAGCCTCAGTCACAGCAGCCTTCCTTCTCCCCCCTTTCTGTGACGGGGGCTTGGCGCATGCCTTGCCCCCGGAGAGGTGGTCAGCAGGTTTGCCTGCAGCTGCACATATGGTACAGTGTGGCGCAGCAGAGCACGCTCTGGCTTTGTGCCCTTTATTGCCACAGCGGTGACATTCGTCACTTCGGTCCACCTCTGACTGGCACTGGGCCCTTACATGGCCCTGCTCAAAGCATTTGTAGCAGCGACGTGGCCTACTGTCCAGAAGCTGGACCTGTGCCGCTACCCAGCCGACCATCACTCGACCACCGTCCGCCATTATCTTTTTTGCGGCTGCCACAGGACACCTCACAAAGGCAGTGCCCATACCAGCCAGGCCCTTTCGAACTTCCCCTGTCTTAATGGAGGATACAAGGCATCCTCCAGCTCTGGCAAGTACCTCCATTAGCTCATTAGAGCTTACAGAGTCATCCAAGCCACTCACGCGTAAGTCCGCTGTGGTGGTTGGTCTAGACACCTGTATCTCTTCCGAGTCTTGGAAGATCTGCCTAAGCTTATCGGCAAGAGTATTGGCCTTCTCTTCTTTCTCTTCGCCGGGAATTTCCAGAATGCGGGCTCCAGTGGCCGCAGCCCTCATTTTCAAAGGCGGTATTCCAAGAGTCGCAAGATTAATGCGTTTCTTGGCCTCCGCCAGCACATTGGCATAGGTTATGCCCTTCTCCGCCGCCCCCGGTTGCAACGTGATTACCACAGCTGCAGTTCGGGGAGGGCGGAGCTTTGCCACCTTTGCTTTTGCACTTTGCGTCACCTCTGGGGCCTGATACCGCACAGGAGCAGTTGATCTAACAGGCCCAGCCTTCTTTCTAGCTTTCTTGGAACCTCGCCTTACAACCTCACTCCACGTCTCTTGCGTAAGAGTAGCTGAGCGAGATGCAGGCGCAGGCTCTGGGTTCGCAAGTGTAGGCGTGGGGGGAACGCTCTTCCCTTTCGCATTTCTCTTTGTGTTAGCACCCTTTTTGGGTTTCGGGGCTGCGGCAGGGAGAATCGCGGTTCTCGACGTGCTGGCTATGGCTGGTGTCGCCTCAACATTTCGCTTATCAGCAGCTAGTGGTGGCCTCAGCCGCTTCTCTGGGAGCAACCGCTCTTCCAGCCCCTCGAAACGAGCATTTATCATCGTGCCTACCTGCACCATGACTGCCCGCAACACTTCTTCGAGGGCTGGAGCTGGCGCTGGTGTGCATGCCGGCTCCGGGGGTGGAGGCCGCACTCGAGCAGCCCGCATTTCCTCCATTTCACGGCGGAGCTCTTGCAGTTCCGCCGTGAGTTTTTTGTTTGACTCCACGAGGAGTGCCACCTCCTCTGGCATCGTACGTTCCTTTAACTCTTTGAAGGAGTCCTTGACTACACGTGCAGCCTCCTTCAATGCAGAAACATACGTGCCTTTGAGGTTCTTGGACCTCGCTGCCACCTGCAATATGGTCTCCACAGAGCCAAAGACCAGGTCCTCAATCTGAGCTGCGTCGCAGCCTTTCGTCTGCGGCCCCTTCTTGAAAAAGGCCCGCGACTTCTCCATCTTCAGGCGCTGTTCTGCAGCCATCTGCCGTTCAGCCTCAAGCTGCAGCTCCTCCTCTCGTGCCCGATTGAGCTCGGCCTTGGCTTTCGCTAGGCCGACATATTCACCGGTAGTGGGCGGTCTACCACGCCCACGCCGGGCCGTAGCCACCTTTGAGGATGACGGTTCATCTCCAGAGGCGGCGTCCTCCATACTCTTCCTGCGTTTCCGCTGAAGAGCGGGCGATGACGTCACAGTCTCCCGAGACGTCACCGACTCAAAGCTTACGTCAGAGTCAGACTCCGACAAGTCCTTACGCGTCGTCCTCGAAAGGTCGTCGTTGAACTCCTCCTCATTTACGCGAAGCGCGTCCCTCTTGTCATCATACTTTTTTCTTAAATTGTACTCCATTTCTGATCCCACGAGTATGGCGGAATTATGTGGTCCATCTAGGCAGTGCCCCCTGTACCTAGATAACCCTATTACACCACGGAGGTCGGGTGGTATCCGTGGGTTGACCTCTAGCGGCTGATGCACTCCATCAGCCACCCACTTTGGGCGCCCACAGGTGGATAAGTCGACACCTGGGACTTTAAGGATTTTTTGTTTCGTGGTTGTCTCCACTCCGGCCGGCCGGTTAAGGCAAGCCTCACCTCCTGAGCCCCTTTCGGGGCTCTCTCTTCTCGTGTCAAAATTAATAATGATAGAGCGGTTGGTGCTCCCCCCAGAATACGAGGAGCAGCCCTCCGTAGAGGGGCGGGATTTCCCGGCATCAGCCGACGCACCCGCCTGGGGTAGTTTTGTAATTCTGTTGCAACCGTCCATAATGATACTGTCAGTTTTAAGGCATGACGGCCTAGTTTGTAAGAATAGGAAATAAAAGACAGAAGTAAGGAAAAAAGATAGCAAGAATGAGAAGTAAGAATAGAATTATAATAAGTACACAATAATGAATTATTATAAATAGATACAATACACAAATAGTATAACTATTAATATTCAAGTAAAATATAGATGCACAAAGATAGAGTACACAAATAGATATTATATCGCCCATCTGCAATAATCTCTGCTCCCCAGAGAAGCACGCAGAGGGCAAACCACGTCCGGGCAAAGCCATGCGGACACTTCCTATCCCCTCCCCACCGTGGCCGCTTGCGCAGCCCCACCTCGGGGATTGCTCAGCCCACCGCCGAGCCCATCCCTAACTTGTGCGTGCGCTCCCAATAAAAGCTTGGGAGCGCACGCAGAAGTTCCCCACCCCAGTCCGAACTTTCGCCACGGCCAACAAGATCCCCGGTAAGGAGAAGTTGTTGACCGTGCCCAGAGTGCACCCGCCCAACCAGTACCATCCCCCCGGATTACGAATTCGCGAAGGATAATACTGGCTGAGCTTCGAGGAGGTAGTTCGGCACCGCACTCCACACTCCACCTAACCTTTTTTTTTTTTTTTTTTTTTTTTTTTTTTTTTTTTTTTTTTTTTTTTTTTTTTTTTACGTTGGGAAATGCACTTACGCATACCCTCCCGCCAGGGCGCAGGAGGGTTATGTCGGACTCGATGCCAGAGTGAGACTCGATGGCACCCCTACCGACTAAAAACCCAACGGTGTTCCCACACTGCGCCTATTGTCGAGGTCACGGGTACGCTCTCGCATTCATCCGCGACCTCGACGGCGCTGCCCTTTCGGGCCCACCACGGGGAGCCGAAGCTCCTCCCGCACCGATGACGATGTGTCGGAACACCAGACACATCGTGCATCCAACTCGGAGACCATGCCAGCGAGATGGGCGCCGGACGGCCCCACGTCCAACGCCGTGGCCTCCATGCGGCGGGTCAGGTGAGTGGCCCCGCCGCCTGCCACTTCGGCCGCTGGGAATGGGGAGCTCTGGCCCCTCTGGCCTGTCCCCATCCCGCAGCCCACCACAACACACCCGGTGGGTGCCCCCTCAAGGAAAGCCCTTGATGAGGCCACCACCCGGTTGTCCCTCCTCACTCTCCACTGTGCCCTTTGCTAATCAGAGGGACACGTGGAGAGCCCTCATGTCCGGACCAGGTCCGGACCCACGAGCCCAGCCGCTGCCGTGGCCCTTGGGAATGGAGAGCTTTGGCCCCTCTGGCCTGTCTCCATCCCTCAGGCCCGTGCAGTGGCCTAGCCCCCCTCCCGGTGGCCGCTTCCGCGGCCCCACCTCGGGTACCTCTTAGCTTCACCGTGGGGACACTTCCCACGGTTACTAAGCCCCCCCGCCCCGACAAGGCGGGTACCCACGGGGGGGGACACTCCACCTAACCTTTTTTTTTTTTTTTTTTTTTTTTTTTTTTTTTTTTTTTTTTTTTTTTTTTTTTTGTCGCAGGAAAATGCTTGATGCATACCACGACCCCGGGGGGGGCAAGTGGTTATGTGGGACTCTCCGCCAAAAGGGCGGCCTACCCACTAAAAACCTGCGGTGTTCCTCGGGTCGCCTTGCGCCGGGGCTACGGGATCGCGCTAGCATTCATCCGCGGCCCCGGCAGCGATGGTCCGGGCGGACCCCCTCACATGGAGCCTGCGCTCCCCTCTCGATGGCGATGTGTCGGAACACCTGACACATCACCCATCCACGGAACTTCTAAGCTGGGCGTCGGGTCCCCCCGAACCCGGCGCCCAAAGTTCCCGCCCGCTGGGGACCGGAAAGGGCCACGAGTGACCATCGCCGGTGTCCAGCCGACACTAACACCTACGACTCCATCCGCGCCTGCGCCACACCAGCGCGCGCGGTTGGAGTCGCTGTGGACCGCGGTGCGGCCCTGGCCTTCCGTTTGGAAGGAGGGGCGCAGCTGCCGCCACCAATGCGGTGCCCGGCCGGTTTGCCCGCTGCTGCGCAAACTACGCAGTGCGGCCCAGCCGAGCACTCGCCCGCCTTATGGCCAGGTTGGCCACACCGGAAGCATAGTCTGCTTCGGTCCACATCCCCTTTGCACTGTTCCCGGACGTGCCCCACCTCGAGGCACCGGAAACAGCGCAAAGGCCTCGGTGTTAGTGCCCTTACTTGGGCCGACACCCATCCAACAAGAAGCCGAGGGCTCGCCGTCACCTTTTTCGCCGCGGACACCGGGCAGCGCACAAAGGCTGCGCCCAGGCCCACGGCGTTGCGGCGGATCTGCGCGACATTCACTTCATCGGGGCGACATGCCCCGACTCGTGCTATCGCCTCCGCCACCTCTCTCTCCGTGACTGAGTCGTCCAGGCCGGCTACACGCAGCTCCGCGCATTTCACCGGCCTGGTGACCCGCAGCACGTCCTCGGCGAAAAGCTCTCTGAGCTTCTCTGCCAGGGCGTCCGCCTTCTGACCGTTGTCCTCGCCAGACACCTCCAGCATTCGGGCTCCCGTCACCGCCTGTCGGAACCCGAGCGCCGTCGTGATGCCCAGCGAGGCAAGGTCGACCCTCTGTCGAGCCACAGTCAGGGCCTTTACGTAGGTGAGGCCCTCCTCCGCACCCTTCGGCTGGATCGTCAAGACGATCGCTGCCGACTTCGGGGCGCGGAGTCTAGGTTGCCCCACCTTTTTTGGTCCAGCTTCGGCAGGCTTTCGCTGCCATGCGGCCCCCGCTTGGGACTGAGCCCCTTGCGAAGGTGCCGGTATCGCAGCGGGCCTGCCCTTCTTGCCCCTCTTGGCCACCTCCACCCAGCTCACGCCGGGTTGGACCTTGGCCAATGGGGGCCGGTTCCCTCCTGTTTTAGCGGCCGCAGGCTTCTTGCCTGGGACCGCTGTGTCTCGTCCAGTGTTGTCCCTTGCCCTCTTTCTACCCCCGAGGGTAACGGAGGGAAGGGACTGGGTCATGTCTGAGACCGCAGGCATGCCCGACGGGCCGGGTTGCGGCTCCGGAGTCTTACTGACTGCAACGGAAGCCTTTGGCGCCGTGGGCTTCCTGCGGTCGGCAGTAGTTGGAGGGCGGGCGTTCGGTCGAGGTGGGAGAGGTTTCTCCACAGTCCTAACTAGCTCACCCGACAATCCTCCAACTTCCTGCATCCGTCTCTCAGGTCCTGGCGTCCCAGCCCTGCCTTGCGAAGATCGCTCGGGGGGCGGGGCTGCAGGGACGGCAGCGCGCGCCTGCAGCATGTCTCGCCGGAGCTCAACGATCTCTTGTCGGAGCTCTCGGACCTCATCCCGCAGGCGCGCATTCGCGGCGTTCAACCTCCTTGTTTCCTCCGAAGAGGAACGACCCTGGAGAGCCTCCACTGCCTCCCTGATGGAGGCGGCTGCTTCCTTAAGGGCACGAACAAACGTGCCCTTAAGGTTGCCCGACTTCGTGGCCACCAACTCGATGGTTGCCACGGAGTCGAGCACCCTCCTACCCAAGTCAGTGGCGAGTGCCCCTTCACACTCCTCCACCGACGACTCGGAGAGTCGGGTCACTGGCACCCGAGGGGAGCGCCGAGACCGGATCTCCTCGGCGAGCTCTTGCTCAGCCTGGAGCTCCATCTCGGCCCTCCTCGCGGCCACCAGTTCCGCCTTAGCGCGGGCGAGGCCGACATACTGCCCAGTGGTGGGCGGCCGACCTCTGCCCCGCTTCTCCCCTCTAACGGCAACCTTCGGCACGGGAGCACCATCCGACCCTCTGTCGGAGCTCCCGTCGTCGCCGCTGTCGCCCTCCATCACGCGCCCGCCGCGCTTCCGCTCTGAGGATCGCGATCCCACGGACATCAGACTTGCTGACGAGTCATCGTCAGAGTCGACGTCCGAGAGATCGGGACCCTCCCTCTCCTCCTCTCTCACTCTCCTCTCTCCCGACCTAAGATCATAGTGGTCCCCCCCAGAATACGATTGGGGACCGCGTGCCGCCCCTGCGGCACGGAGGGATTCCCGGTTGCCCGGACCCTCCTGGGTAGGTTTTTCGTTATGATCTCTCTCCATATTTGTTTTCCCCCATTTCCCCCCCATTGGATGGGCCTAGCGGCCGGCTTCCCGCCGACCATGCCCGATTCGCGAGCTCGGAGTCGTGACTTATAAACAAGCCACGGCTCCGAACTCCCGCTCCGGACACTCCCCTCAGCGACCCACAGACCTTGAGACTTGGTATATTCCCGTCGCGACTACCCGCACACATCAAAAGGACGTCCACGTGCAGTCGCGACGGGAAGAGATCTCTTGCCACCTACCGGGCAACTCCCACTTCAACGTCCGAAAACGGACCCCGGCCCATCAGCCGAGTCGTCTCCGAAGAGAAGACCACGCGAGGGCCCCCCTGTCCGGGCAAACTTGCCACCGGACCGCCCAGCCTCCTGCCGAGCCCAACCCCATCTTCTGCGCTCGCTCCCAATAAAAGCTTGGGGGCGCACGCAGAAGTTCCCCACCCCAGTCCGAACTTTAGCCACGGCCAACAAGATCCCCGGTAAGGAGAAGTTGTTGACCGTGCCCAGAGTGCACCCGCCCAACCAGTACCATCCCCCCGGATTACGAATTCGCGAAGGATAATACTGGCTGAGCTTCGAGGAGGTAGTTCGGCACCGCACTCCACACTCCACCTAACCTTTTTTTTTTTTTTTTTTTTTGTCGCAGGAAAATGCTTGATGCATACCACGGCCCTGGGGGGGGCAAGTGGTTATGTGGGACTCTCCGCCAGAAGGGCGGCCTACCCACTAAAAACCTGCGGTGTTCCTCGGGTCGCCTTGCGCCGGGGCTACGGGGTCGCGCTAGCATTCAACCGCGGCCCCGGCAGCGATGGTCCGGGCGGACCCCCTCTCATGGAGCCTACGCTCCCCTCTCGATGGCGATGTGTCGGAACACCTGACACATCACCCATCCACGGAACTTCTAAGCTGGGCGTCGGGTCCCCCCGAACCCGGCGCCCAGAGTTCCTGCCCGCTGGGGACTGGAGAGGACCACGAGTGGTCGTCGCCGGTGCCCAGCCGACACCAACACCTACGACTCCATCCGCGCTTGCGCCACACTAGCGCGCGCAGGTGGAGTCGCTGTGGACCGCGGTGCGGCCCTGGCCTTCCTCTTGGAAGGCGGGGCGCAGCTGCTGCCACCAATACGGTGCCCGGCCGGTTTGCCCGCTGGTGCGCAAATAGCGCAGTGCGGCCCAGCCGAGCACTCGCCCGCCTTGTGACCAGGTTGGCCACACCTGAAGCAGAGACTGCTTCGGTCCACATCAGCCTTGCATTGTTCCCGGACGTGCCCGACCTCCAGGCACCGGAAACAACGCAAAGGCCTCGGTGCTAGTGCCCTCACTTGGGCCGACACCCATCCAATGATGAGCCGTGTGCTCGCCGTCACCTTCTTGGCTGCGGGCACCGGACAGCGCACAAAGGCTGCGCCCAGGCCCACAGCGTTGCGGCGGATTGAGGCGACCTTCACCTCATCGGGGCGGCATGCCCCGACTCGGGCTATCGCCTCCGCCACTTCCAACTCCGTGACCGAGTCGTCCAGGCCGGCTACGCGCAGCTCTGCGCATTTCGCCGGCCTGCTGACCCGCAACTCATCCTCGGCGAACAACCCCTGTAGCCTTTCGGCCAGGGCGTCCGCTTTCGGACCGCTGTCCTCGCCGGAGACCTCAAGCATTCGGGCTCCCGTCACCGCCTGTCGGAACCCGAGCGCCGAAGTAATCCCCAGCGAGGCCAGGTTTACTCTCTGCTTAGCCACAGTAAGGGCTTTCACGTAGGTGAGGCCCTTCTCCGCGCCCTTCGGCTGGATCGTCAGGACGATCGCTGCCGACTTCGGGGCGCGGAGTCTAGGTTGCCCCACCTTTTTTGGTCCAGCTTCGGCAGGCTTTCGCTGCCGTGCGGCCCCTGCTTGGGACTGAGTCCCTTGCGAAGGTGCCGGTGTCGCAGCGGGCCTGCCCTTCTTGCCCCTTTTGGCCACCTCCACCCAGCTCACGCCGGGTTGGACCTTGGCCAATTGGGGCCGGTTCCCAGCTGTTTTAGCGGCCGCAGGCTTCTTGCCTGGGGCCGCTGTGCCTCGTCCGGTGGAGTCCCTTGCCCTCTTTTTACCCTGGAGGGTAACAGAGGGAAGGGACTTGGTCTTGTCCAAGACCGCAGTCATGCCCGACGGGCCGGGTTGCGGCTCCGGAGTCATACTCACTACGACGGAAGCCTTCGACGCCGTGGGCTTCCTGCGGTCGGCAGCAGGTCCCGGCATCCCACCCCCGTCGAGCGAAGATCGCTCGGAGGGCCGGGACGCGGGGATGGCAGCGCGCGCCTGCAGCATGTCTCGGCGGAGTTCGACGATCTCTTGTCGGAGCTCTCGTACCTCATCCCGCAGGCGCGTATTCGCGGCGTTCAACCTCCTCGTTTCCTCCGAAGAGGAACGACCCTGGAGGGCCTCCACTGCCTCCCTAATGGAGGCGGCTGCGTCTTTAAGGGCACGAACAAACGTGCCCTTAAGGTTGCCCGACTTCGTGGCCACCAACTCGATGGTTGCCACGGAGTCGAGCACCCGCCTACCCAAGTCGGTGGCGAGTGCCCCATCACACTCCTCCACCGACGACTCGGAGAGTCGGGTCACCGGCACCCGAGGGGAGCGCCGAGACCGGATCTCCTCGGCGAGCTCTTGCTCAGCCTGGAGCTCCATCTCGGCCCTCCTCGCGGCCACCAGTTCCGCCTTAGCGCGGGCGAGGCCGACGTACTGCCCAGTGGTGGGCGGCCGACCTCTGCCCCGCTTCTCCCCAACAACCGCGACTTTCGGCACGGGAGCACCATCCGACCCTCTGTCGGAGCTCCCGTCGTCGCCGCTGTCGCCCTCCATCACGCGCCCGCCGCGCTTCCGCTCTGAGGATCGCGATCCCACGGACATCAGACTTGCTGACGAATCATCGTCAGAGTCCACGTCCGAGAGATCGGGATCCTCCCTCTCCTTCTTCTCTTCACTCCGCAGACCATAATGGCCCCCCCCAGAATACGAATGGGGGCCGCGCGCCGCCTCTGCGACACGGAGGGATTCCCGGCGAACCGGACCCTCCTGGGTAGGTTTTTTATTATTGTCCGCTTCCATATTTAATTCCCCGTTTCCCCCCCTTGGGTGGGCCTAGCGGCCGGCTTCCCGCCGACCATGCCCGGTTCGCGAGCTCGGAGTCGCGACTTATAAACAAGCCACGGCTCCGAACTCCCGCTCCGGACACTCCCCTCAGCGACCCACAAACCTTGAGATTTGGTGTCTTCCCGTCGCGACTACCCGCACACATCAAAAGGACGTCCGCGTGCAGTCGCGACGGGAAGAGATCTCTTGCCACCTACCGGGCAACTCCCACCTCAACGTCCGAAAACGGACCCCAGCCCATCAGCCGAGTCCTCTCTGAAGAGAAGACCACGCGAGGGCCCCCCTGTCCGGGCAAACTTGCCACCGGACCGCCCAGCCTGCTGCCGAGCCCAACCCCATCTTCTGCGCTCGCTCCCAATAAAAGCTTGGGGGCGCACGCAGAAGTTCCCCACCCCAGTCCGAACTTTAGCCACGGCCAACAAGATCCCCGGTAAGGAGAAGTTGTTGACCGTGCCCAGAGTGCACCCGCCCAACCAGTACCATCCCCCCGGATTACGAATTCGCGAAGGATAATACTGGCTGAGCTTCGAGGAGGTAGTTCGGCACCGCACTCCACACTCCACCTAACCTAACCTAACCTAACCTAACCTAACCCAGTCGCTTCCCAACCTCTGACCGGAGCACTACCTTCCACACGCTTAAGCGGAAATATTTTATAAATTTTTAACTCGCCGGAATAATTTATTCTTTGGTGTAGAAATCGCGTGCAGTGTTCTACAGTGTTGTGATATATATCTGTGAACGCGCCTTGACTTGAAGAACACGAGGATATTTTTTCCGGGCTCGAGCGTTGAACGGTTCGGGAGTAACCCTCGAAAAACTGTTAAAACCTCGCCCGGGTCTCCTTAAGATCGAAACGCTGAGCGAACAAGATCTGTGACAACCCTTTTTTTTTTTTCGAGTGCAAGAAGTTGGGCACTGACCAATAGCATCCAGCTATAAACTTTCTGGAATTGATTGGGATACTCTCCCGAACAAAAATTTACAAAACGTTACAAACACGTGACCACGGGAAACAGTTCCCACGGGATCCTGCAGGAATTGATCACGCACCAAGAAGAGGAACGTCGAGAGCAGCCGGGAGCAGCTTTCCGTTTCCCGATCGGACCCGCAGGACCTGAGAACAAGAATTTTAAAGTTAAGTCGTATTTCTCTCTTTCGTATCTCCTAAACGAAATCTATAACTATATATTTAAATTTCTTTCAAAAATTGATTAATTTAATTTAAACAATCGTACAAAATTTTAGATTTTTACAACTACTAATTACATAGATATTCAATTTACAAAAAATTTTGGCTATTTATTGTTGGGCGAAAATTATCCCCACGATCCCCAAAATTGAACCAGGTGTAAACCTCTTACACAATAGCAAAATTTATTTATTTCAGATTTTTGCGATCACCGGTTTGGGAGATACGATCGACTCTATTTTCTAATAAATAATTCCAGGTACATAACTTGTATGACCTGTAGTTTGCGCCTGCGATATAAATTCAGCCCAGACTGATCCAGGCCCGGGTAGCCGGCTTCACTGGCTGTCCGCACATAGTTTCAGTTTATTTTTAGAGCAAAGAACGAGGCAGCAACTAGAGCTGCTAACTGCAGCGGAACCTGTCAGCAAAACGTAGAAGTCCCAGAATTTCTAGGGCTCATAACTCGGGACCGGGGGGTCCGATTTGGAGTCCGACGCCGTGGATCCCATTTTTATCGGCAGACGATTCCGTTGAACCCAAAAACTCTGTCCTGGGTCGTGTCCCTGGGGACCTCAAATCCGGAATCAAATTACGTAACCGCAAATACCTACACTTCCATAGCTGCGGAACCGGAGGGAATTGACTGCGTTTTGTTGACAAATTAAATAGCTCAGCTGTAACCCTACTTGTATTGTGCATATTGACGTTCTGCTGTGATTATATGTTTAGATATTAAGAGTATAATATTTCGAAAATTCGGGCGCGGCCCACCTCAACACCCGAACTTTTTTGGAAAATTTATTGTGTTAATGTAAATGTTCACGTACAGCATGCAAGCATAGCTGAGTTAATTATTTGAGTGTAGTAAGATATAAATAAGGTACAAACTTAATATAACAGCCCAAAAACCTACCTGAGAGTAATATAAACTAAAATTATAATATTGCTAATCACTCTAAAAATAAAATTTTTATATCATTGTACGCGCTGGTCCAGCGCCTTATTAAAAAGATCACTAGACCCCACGCGTCACGTGGGACCGCGTGACAGTTCCCAAAAAACTGCCGACACAAACCCTGTAGTAACATCTCTGGTAAATTGGTTTTTATCAAAAACATTTTATTTTATTATTAACGGTTATTAAATTGATTTTAGTTACAAAAAACCCCCCTTTTTTCAAAATTTGTACTCATAAAAATTCTGAAAATTGCACATACCCCAATTTAATTTCACACCTACCCCCTAAACATTACGTGTCGCGCTCGCAGCGCGCCCGCCGGCGGCCAGCGACAACACCTCGCATTGGTTCCCGCGTGCGCGGCCACGTGACCCGGCCCCGTGACCCCCCCCCCCCCCCCACCCCGCCCTGGCCCTCACCCCCGCCACCGCCGCCTCACGGAAACAAATTTTAAAAATTTTTGCGTTCGCAGCGCCCCCTAGCGGTGACCTCCGACGCTAACTCTCAACCGCCGCTGGCGCCTGGCACCCGCCCTGACCAGCTCGCGTGCCATCCGCCCGCCCGCCCGGCGGTTGACCTTGACCTACATATAGGCTCCGCCTACGCGGCCACGGCTCCGCCCCTACCCGACAAACCGTCTCAGATAAAGAGGAGGTTTCTTTTCTATATCTCCCCAACGGAGGGTTGTAGCACACCCGAATTACGAGTATACCTTACTGTAGGTCCCATATATCTCTGCAACTTTTTAGAATCCACCCCTCTCCCCGCACTTCCCTACAATTAAAATATCGTAATTACATACAAACAGACATACATACAGACCCACACTCATACTTACTAGCTTCCCTAGGTCCTCACTCACAACCCCATACCTTTTAATCACAAATCCGTTGCCCCGTTCCCGAGAAATAGCCCAATTAACACTGCGCTCGCCATCACGCCACAAACCATTGCTCATATCTCGTGAACGGTGCGTCTGAGGCCATTTTTGAGAAAAATTTGTAAATTGGATATACATCCAATTTACAAGTTTGACCCGGCTACTAATATATCCTTTTTCCAAAAACCATCCCCCCCCCTCCCTATATTTTCAAAATTTCCAGTCTAAGAATTTAATCGCCTATAACTCGAAAACGGAGCGTCGGAGACAAATTCTGCCACCAGACTTGGGTTCCTGGCCAGGACCCCCCCCCCCTCACTAACCCCCCCCCCCCCTCCCCCCGAAAATTTTGAAAATTGCAGAAAAGTGCACCAGAGCGTTTCCCCCTGCCATCAGCAACCCCTACCCCTCCCACGTACACACCCCCCCACCCCTACTATATACTAAACATATATATAAAGTTTGATATCTCCCGAACGGGAGCTCGTAGCTTAATTTTGAAAACAGTTGGTAATACTGCTAGCTTGCCTCTTCTTGGGTAGAGCAGTGGAACTACACGTACTTAATAGGACAAATTCCTTGAAGTTTGGTAAATTGCTTTAAATTTGTGCCACTTCGACCTAGGTCTGTTACATACTGCTAAACATATACACACACTCATTCCACAACATACATAAACATTCGCTCCACTCATACATAATACCACCATCACTCCCCCACTCACGCATACGTATACACACACAACCTAGCACCTCACAGACCTCACAGAAAGCGACAACACCGAGCATCGCAGGATTAGAGCAGAAGCGGAGAGAGTGAATGAAAGGCAATTAGATGAACTAACTGACCCGCCCTTCACGCAGACCGAGCTCAAAAATGCGATGAATACTTTCAACCCCAAGAAGGCACCTGGAGCTGATGGATTTACCTCAGACATCTGCAGAGAGGCCATACTAAATGACCCAGACCTGTACCTGAAAATTCTGAACAAGTGTCTAGAATATACCCACTTCCCTGCCCCCTGGAAAGAGGCCACAGTGGTAGTACTAAGGAAACCAGGGAAAGAAACCTACACTGCCCCAAAGTCTTATAGGCCCATAGGTCTTCTCCCAGTACTGGGAAAAATCTTCGAGAAGATGTTGATTGCCCGAATCAAGTTCCACTTGCTACCAAGAATGAGTACTCGTCAGTACGGATTCATGCCCCAAAAGTCAACCGAGGACTCCCTCTACACCCTAGTGACGCACATCAACGCGAAACTAAGCCAGAAGCGGATAGTAACACTGGTGTCACTAGATATAGAGGGAGCCTTCGATAGCGCATGGTGGCCAGCTATCAGAGTCCGACTGGCTGAGGAAAAGTGTCCGGTAAACTTGAGGAGGGTAATCGACAGCTATTTCAGAAACCGGAGAGTCAGCCTAAGGTATGCTGGAGAAGAAGTCGCCAAAGAGACACAAAAGGGATGTGTGCAGGGGTCTATCGGGGGACCGACACTATGGAACCTGCTACTGGACCCGCTTTTACACGAATTGGAGAGGAGAGGCGATTACGTGCAGGCGTTTGCGGATGATGTTGTCCTGGTCTTCGATGGTGAGACGGCATTAGAGATCGAGAGGCATGCTAATGCCACGCTCGAACACGTCCGGGCGTGGGGAGTGCGTAATAAATTGAGATTTGCCCCGCATAAGACTACGGCGATGGTAGTAACGCGGAAACTCAAATACGACATCCCACGCCTAGACATGGACGGCGTCGGCATATGCATGTCAAAAGAGATTAAGCTGCTTGGTCTTACCATCGATGAAAAACTGACCTTTAACGCCCACGCCGCAAACGTCTGCCGTAAAGCGCTAAACTTCTTCAAGCAGTTGTCCAGAGCTGCCAAAATTCACTGGGGGCTAGAATCAGAAGTAATAAGGAACATTTACACGGCCGTTGTCGAACCTACTATTATGTATGCTGCGAGTGCCTGGGCACCGGCAACAAATAAGCTAGGAATCAGAAAGCAATTTGATACAGTGCAGCGGGGGTTCGTACAAAAAATTATTAAGTCTTACAGAACAGTTTCACTCAACTCGGCCCTATTACTCGCTGGGTTGCTTCCCTTGGACATTAGAGTCAGGGAAGCAGCCTTACTTTATCAGATAAGGAAAGGTCACTCCCAGCGAGTAATAGGAGACCGGGAGATAGAGAAGCCAATGCCATATCTTGTAGCCATGCCACACCCAGCGCAACAGGTAGAGCTAGAGTTCACATGTCTGGTGGACGGAGCGGCATTGGAACAGCACTACAACGAAGGTCTTAACATCTTCACTGACGGTAGTAGAATTGAAGGGAAAGTCGGCGCTGCACTATCCATCCGGGATGGTGCAGCGGAGATTAGTACCCGAAGACTTAAGCTGGACCAATGCTGCTCCGTTTATCAGGCGGAGCTACTGGCTCTGGCTGAAGCGACGGAAAAAGCCCTTCTGAACTCAAAGTCAAGCTGCAACATTTACTGCGACTCTAGATCAGCACTTGAAACCGTTACCAACACGTCTTCCCTCCATCCCCTCGCAGTAAAAATAAGAGCAAATATACAGAAGCTAAATGAACAACACAAAATATTGAAGCTATTTTGGATAAAAGCACACGCGGGGCTGGAGGGAAACGAAAGGGCGGACGAGTTAGCGAAGAGTGCAGCGCTACATTTAAAAGTTAAAGCGAACTACAGTAGCTGTCCGGTCTCATTCGCAAAGCGACAAATCCGGTTGGAGTCGCTCCGTGAATGGAACCGGCGATACCAAAACAGCGAAACTGCAGCCACTACGAAGGTCTTTTTCCCCGACGCCATAAAAGCCTATCAGGTAATTAAAAAGATACATTTAGATCCCCCAACCGTACAGGTGATGACAGGGCACGGCGGATTCTCCTCGTACCTGTACCGTTTCAAGTGCAAGGAGAGTCCGGCGTGCAACTGCCAACCTCAAGTAGAGGAAAGCACCCTGCATGTCGTCACTGACTGTCCAATCTTCGGAAGACGTAGGTTCGATTTAGAAAACGAAATTGATATGGATGTAAAAACGGAAAACTTGTACAGAATATTAGAAAATAAGAATGTTAGAACAAAGTTTATGGAGTATTGTAAAGAAATAGCGATAAAAGTTTGTAATAAAAATAAATAGATAAAATAATAATGATTGTAATAATGATATAATAATAATAATGTAATAATGTACTACTGTATATTCTGAAATATACACGCAGTGAATTATACTGTTACCAAAATAAATGTTATTGTGTATAATGGTGTGTAGAAATAATTAAGATTAAATTAGAACAAAATTGTAAAATATTATATAAGTAATAAAAAAAGTCAAGGTTGCAAACCCCTGATTACGTTAGGGAACTTAGCTCGCGGGCCTGGCCACACTGCGCCAGGACAGGAAAAAAAAAAAAAAAAAAAAAAAAAAAAAAAAAAAAAACCTAACCTAACCTAACCTAACCTAACCTAACCTAACCTAACCTAACCTAACCTAACCTAACCTAACCTAACCTAACCTAACCTAACCTAACCTAACCTAACCTAACCTAACCTAACCTAACCTGGAAAGCGGCACACGTGGTCATTATACGTAAACCCGGAAAGAGCGACTACACGCATCCAAAGTCGTACCGTCCGATAGGTCTTTTGTCTGTTCTCGGCAAAGTCGTCGAGAAGCTTTTGGTCGGTCGATTCCAATGGCATCTCCTCCCAACACTAAGTAGGAAACAGTACGGTTTTATGCCCCAAAGAGGAACCGAGGACGCCCTCTATGACTTGGTTGAGCACATTAAAGAAGGAGTACACGGAAAGAACATAGTACTCCTCATCTCCCTCGACATAGAAGGTGCTTTCGATAACGCATGGTGGCCCGCCCTAAAACACCAACTAGCGAATAAGAGGTGCCCATCAAACCTCTATGAGACAGCATGCTCGTATCTCAGCGACCGAACCATCAAGGTAAACTATGCCAGAGCAGCACACGAGAAGGAAACCACCAAAGGATGCGTCCAAGGTTCAATAGCAGGACCAACCTTTTGGAACGTTATTCTAGACTCGTTGCTGCAAAAGCTAGAAGCTGAGGGAGTATATTGTCAAGCATTCGCGGACGACGTATGTCTCGTATTTACAGGCCAATCAAACACCATAGAGCAGAAAGCCAACGACACACTAGACATGATTGTGGAATGGGGCAATACTAATAAACTCAACTTCGCAGCGCACAAAACAAATGCGATGCTGCTGACAAAACAGTTGAAGTACAATGCCCCGAACCTAATCATGTCCGGTGTGCGGCTAAACCTCGTCGAGGAAATTAAACTGCTTGGTCTAGTGATCGACCGCAGGCTCACTTTTAAAGCTCACGTATCCGCACAGTGTAAAAAGGTAGCGGATATTTACAAACAGTTAGCGTGTGCAGCGAAAGTGACCTGGGGACTCAACAGCGAGATCACGAGAACGATATACGTCGCAGTGGTGGAACCCATAGTTATGTACGCCTCAAGCGTATGGGCGCATACGACAGACCTCGAAGTGAATAAGTCACATCTGAAAGCACTTCAAAGAGGCTTCGCCCAGAAAATATGCAGAGCATACCGAACTGTTTCTCTCACTTCAGCACTGGCACTCTCTGGTCTAATTCCGATAGACCTAAGAATACAAGAATCTGCAAACCTGTACAGAGTGAAGAAAGACTTCTCTCCACATTACCTCCTACCGGATATGGAGCTCGAACGGAATGTCAGTTATCTGGACCAGCCACATCCGTCCACACAAACATCTGTGGATTTCGAGCTCCTCGACGACAACATTCCGAACCAGGTAGACGGACCCCAAATCTACACAGACGGCAGCAAGATTGAGGGTCAAGTAGGTGCTGCCCTTACCTGGTGGGAGGATGGAAGAGAAGTTAAATATTCCACTTTCAAGCTACACTCCGAATGTACGGTCTTCCAATCGGAACTTTATGCCCTTTACCAGGCGACTCAGATGATTAGATCGAGCAAAGACCCTCAGGTCAGTGTTCTGAGTGACTCTAGATCTTCACTCGAATTGCTCCGAAATCATAAAACGAGTCACCCCCTGGTGAAGGACATAAAGGAAAATATTGGCAAGATCAGTGCTGAGGGTAGATCCGTTCGTCTGTTTTGGTTGAGAGCGCACGTGGGGACCGCTGGTAACGAGAGAGCTGATGAGCTCGCGAAATCAGCGGCACTCACCGCAGCCTCCCAGGACTACGAGAGGATCCCCTTGTCCTACGTCAAAAAGAAGATCCGCGAGGAATCAATCCGGAAGTGGCAGGACCGGTATGAGACCTCCGAGCAAGGCATAGTCACGAAAAAGTTCCTCCCGGATATTGCCAAAGCATACCGGTTGACGAGAACCACAAAGTTGACTCCCTACCAAGTTCAGGCTTTGACAGGACACGGAGGTATTGCTGAATATCTGTACAGGTTTAAGCTGAAAGATCATCCTGGTTGTGAGTGCGACCCCGACGTCCCCGAGACGGTATGGCATGTGCTTCTTAAATGCCCTCGCTTTCTCTCCGCACGGCAGGACCTTGAATTTCAGATTGACAGGAATCTAGTGGAAAAAGATCTGCACGACATCTTAGAAGATCCAGTCAGTAGACCACACTTCCTGTCTTTCATTGAAAGGTCTTTCCGCATTGCGGCATCAAGAAATTCCACATTAAAAACAGCTCCCTCTAACGAAATACCAGCGATAACACCAAACACACCACTCCCAACTATAAATGCCACCCCGAAGGGGGCTCCCGTGCAGGAAACCTCTCTGAAAAGCATAGCTATTGACCAGCTTTTAGCCTGTGCTGATAGAGGGGTGCCGGGGATCCGTATTCGTGGTGTGGCTCTTTTCATGGATAATAATAAAGAAAGATTCGGAGTAAGCTTTTGCCTTGCCTGGAACACTAAGAAACGCGTACGCTTGTCACCCGGACTGGCGTGTCTGCTAAACGGGAGCACCGCCAAAGTAACTATGAAACGGAAAACGTATGATGCCTTGCCAGTGTCTGAGGCGGCGGGTCACCGATGCCGACTAGTGCGATCGAAAAACAAAACGATTGCACTATTCGAGTGGGCAGACCAGTCGCCTTTTGAGCAGGCTAGTTCGTTCCTCTCGGAATTGGCAGACAGTCCAGACCGTGTTCCCAGAGTGATAAGCGTCGACGCGATGATGATCGAATACTCGAAAGGAGAAGTCGCAGACCGGCTTGGTTGCACAAAGGCCTCTGAGCATCATGAGGTCGTCGTGTACGAGGACAGGGGAGAAAACTTGAGTTTTCTCAAGTCCCCGAAACACGACAGCTTAAGTGCAACTGACAGCTGGGGACATCCCGTTCCGAATTCGAGCATCACCAGCGGTTCTCAAAGAGCTCAGCAAAAGGCAGCGGCAGACAAGGCCACATTACATCAAGGTGGCAGCCGTGAGGGTAGCCAGGGCCGTGTCTCTGCTTTTCTGACGGCTTTCAGCGCTGCAGCACAGAGCTTATTCCGAATCCCCCCGAAAATAAATCAGCCAACTTCATCAGCGACTCCGCGGGTAGCACCACTGCCACCGCAAGTAGCCCGATCGAGAGCCGACAAGGGACAAGTCAGTCTGCCCCATTTCATCCCCGCCTTGGGGCCTTCAGACCATGCCAGAAACGCCCTCATCGAGTTTCTAGCCATTACGAGAGCAACTAGAACCGTCAACCTGAGGAACTGCGACAACATCATGCAGTCCTTTAGGCGAGACGACGCAGGCCTCTTAAGGGTGAGACTCGAGGAGGCAGAAGCTGCCATATACAACAATGACACTTCCCAAGTCATCACGGGAACCATGAAAGGTCAGTATATGGCAGCCTACAGCGTACAGAGTGGTTTTGTGGCACTGAATAGGGATGAGACGGAGCGGACTGGACAACAAAAGTACGCAACACCACCAAATGACCCCATTGTAGTTGTCTCCCGGTGTACCAAGATCATGCTAGATGACAGGATCCTAGAGATGGCGAAAACCATTGAAGGGAGTCCTGAAGTCGATGCATCGTGGGAAAACTGGGAGATACCGAAAATACGATGGGTCAATGGGGTTCCAGGGTGTGGGAAAACAACCTGGGCGGTAAGACACTTCAATGTGGACAAGGACGTTATCATCACCACAACATCTGAGGCAGCCAAAGAATTGAGGCAGAAGCTTGCGCACCGCATAGGTGACTTAGTGAAAACTAAAGTGCGCACCATGGCTTCTGTTCTCGTAAATGGTTTTAACAATCGTGAGAACTTAACCCGCCTAATCGTGGATGAGGCTCTCATGAACCATTTTGGGGCCATAGTAATGGCCTCACGGCTGTCTGGTGCTTGCGAACTTGAACTCATTGGAGACGTCAATCAGTTGCCTTATATCGACAGAGAGAATCTCTTCGAGCTAAGGTACTGTCGCCCTAACCTGGTATCCAACATCAGCCAGGAATGGTTGTGCACACATCGGAACCCTATGGATGTCGCGTACGCGCTGAGGGAAATATACTCAGGTATATATTCCTCAGTTCCCCATATTCAGTCCTTGGAGCAGAGAAGGTATACTGGTGCGCAAATACCTAGCACCCTCCCCAACACCCTTTTCTTGACCTACACACAAGAGGAAAAGGAGACCCTTGTCAACGAGGGTTATGGTGGAGGCACGGGATCGCGCACACTTACCATCCATGAAGCCCAGGGACTGAAATATGAGTCGGTTATCGTCATTAAGATCAAGGGCACAATGAAGCTGCATGATAGCGTTCCACACGCGGTCGTCGCAGTCTCGCGGCACACTAGGAGCTTCATTTATTACGCCGATGACGAAAAAGACAACGTCAGTCGTTTTGTAAGGCGTGCGATGGCAGCGTCACCAAAGACCATCAGAGATTACAACTTACAGATGGCAATTAAAGACCGAAACGCGGCGGTGATGGAGGCTCTAAGTCGAGTAGATGAGTTGGACGAAAAATAGAATTGTAACCCAGTATTTTCTTGTTTTTTCTTGTGTAAATTTAAATATAATAAATGTAATGCGTGTATGCCCGGAGCACTCATGCTCGCCTACAGGCTTTTTCTTGCGGCGGCGTCGTGTGGCGGGTTGCCCTCCTCCCTAAAATGTGGCGAGGAGAGCGATGGCTGGCACATGCGTCATACTCGTGAACGGGTGCTGCTTGCGGAAGCTGGACTGCTCGCGGCATACACGTAATCTGGACAAAAAATAAAAATAAAATTGTATAATTAATACTAACAGTAATTTTAAGTATAGCTTAAGAATAAATCCTTCTGTACGTTAAATCGTACAATGAAAAATGTTATTAAATATGAATAAGTTAATAAATGGCACGGACCCTAACGTCTGTGGAGAGCTGATAAAAAAAAAAAAAAAAAAAAAAAAAACTAACCTAACCTAACCTAACCTAACCTAACCTAACCTAACCTAACCTAACCTAACCTAACCTAACCTAACCTAACCTAACCTAACCTAACCTAACCTAACCTAACCTAACCTAACCTAACCTAACCTAACCTAACCTAACCTAACCTAACCTAACCTAACCTAACCTAACCTAACCTAACCTAACCTAACCTAACCGTGCAAGGCAACAAGGGAGATCTTGAATCGCTCTGAGATCAGCTACGGGATCTTTAGCGATTCAAGATCATCCTTGGAATCCGTAGTAAACCCCCACTCCCTACACCCGCTGGCTTCAGAAACGCGAATTAATTTAGAAAACTGTAGAAACCAAAACAAACAGGTAGAATTGTTTTGGATTAAAGCGCACGCGGGACTGGCCGGAAACGAAAGAGCGGATGAGCTAGCCAAATTTGCAGCCCAAAAACTTAAAACAAAGCCAGACTACGACTTGGTCCCGATTTCATTCGTCAAGCGTCAAATCCGACTGGGCACGCTTGACGAATGGAACCGTAGATATAAATCAGGCGAAACAGCATGTACTACTAGAGTTTTCTTTCCGGACGCAATTCGATCGTACAAACTTGTGAGAAAAATGGAACCCAAGGGGCTAGTGACACAAATTATGACGGGGCATGGTGGGTTCTCCCAATACTTGCATCGTTTCAAGTTAAAGGATAACCCATCATGCTCCTGCGAGCCAAATAAAGATGAAACGCCTATACACGTCATCACAGAGTGTCCAGTTTTTGGTAAGGAGAGGCACGAAATTGAGCAAGAAATTGGATACAATTTAACAAATGACAACTTATGTGAAATAATAAGCAGAAGAGATAGTTGTGAGCGATTTCTGGAATACTGTGTAAAAATATGTACCAGGGTAATAAAAATGAATAAATAGATAATTAAAATACATATGAATCCATATATTTGCAATATGTGGATATAAGCATAGTTTCTAAGACATTTGTTAAAATAAAAACGATAAAATATGTACATAGTAATAAAATAGACTAAGAATTATTGTAAATAGGTAATAAAAAGTCAAGGTTGCAAACCCCTGATTACGTTAGGGACCTAGCTCGCGGGCCTGGCCACACTGCGCCAGGACAGGAAAAAAAAAAAAAAAAAAAAAAAAAAAAAAACCTAACCTAACCTAACCTAACTGTATTTGCAGCCCAAAAACTTAAAACAAAGCCAGACTACGACTTGGTCCCGATTTCATTCGTCAAGCGTCAAATCCGACTGGGCACGCTTGACGAATGGAACCGTAGATATAAATCAGGCGAAACAGCATGTACTACTAGAGTTTTCTTTCCGGACGCAATTCGATCGTACAAACTTGTGAGAAAAATAGAACCCAAGGGGCTAGTGACACAAATTATGACGGGGCATGGTGGGTTCTCCCAATACTTGCATCGTTTCAAGTTAAAAGATAACCCATCATGCTCCTGCGAGCCAAATAAAGATGAAACGCCTTTACACGTCATCACAGAGTGTCCAGTTTTTGGTAGGGAGAGGCACGAAATTGAGCAAGAAATTGGATACAATTTAACAAATGACAACTTATGTGAAATAATAAGCAATAGAGACAGTTGTGAGCGATTTCTGGAATACTGTGTAAAAATATGTACCAGGGTAATAAAAATGAATAAATAGATAACTAAAATACATATGAATCCATATATTTGCAATATGTGGATATAAGCATAGTTTCTAAGACATTTGTTAAAATAAAAACGATAAAATATGTACATAGTAATAAAATAGACTAAGAATTATTGTAAATAGGTAATAAAAAGTCAAGGTTGCAAACCCCTGATTACGTTAGGGACATAGCTCGCGGGCCTGGCCACACTGCGCCAGGACAGGAAAAAAAAAAAAAAAAAAAAAAAAAAACCTAACCTAACCTTGGCAGCCGCAGGCCTCCTGCCTTGGGCCACCATGTCCCGTCCGGTAGTGTCCCTTACCCTCTTTCTACCCCCTAGGGTAACGGAGGGAAGGGACTGGGTCGTGTCAATGACCGCAGGCATGCCCGACGGGCCGGGTTGCGGCTCCGGAGTCAAGTTGACTACAACGGAAGCCTTCGGCGCCGTGGGCTTCCCGCGGTCAGCAGCAGTCGGGGGGCGGGTGCGCGGCTGGGGCGGGAGAGGCTTCTCCAAGGCCCCAACCGGCTCACCCGTCAACCTTCCGATTTGCTGCATCCTTTCTTTGGTCGCCGCGTCGACCGCAAGTCCTGGCGTCCCAGCCCTGCCTTGCGAAGATCGCTCGGGGGACCGGGCCGCAGGGATGGCAGCGCGCGCCTGCAGCATTTCTCTCCGGAGCTCAACGATGTCCTGTCGGAGCTCACGGACTTCCTCTTGCAGGCGCGCGTTGGCGGCCTGCAGCCTCCTCGTCTCCTCCGTAGAGGAACGACTTTGGAGGGCCTGCACAGCCTCCTTGATGGAGGCAGCCGATTCCTTAAGGACACGAACAAACGTGCCCTTAAGGTTACCGGATTTCGTGGCCACATACTCTATGGTGGCCACGCATTCCAGGACCCTCTTCCCTAAGTCGGTGGCGAGCGCCCCATCGCACTCCTCCACCGACGACTCGGAGAGCCGGGTTACCGGCACCCGCGGGGAGCGCCGAGACCGGATCTCCTCGGCGAGCTCTTGCTCGGCCTGGAGCTCCATCTCGGCCCTCCTCGCGGCCACTAGTTCCGCCTTAGCGCGGGCAAGGCCGACATACTGCCCAGTGGTGGGCGGCCGACCTCTGCCCCGCTTCTCCCCTCTAACGGCAACCTTCGGCACGGGAGCACCATCCGACCCTTTGTCGGAGCTCCCGTCGTCGCCGCTGTCGCCCTCCATCACGCGCCCGCCACGCTTCCGCTCTGAGGATCGCGATCCCACGGACATCAGACTTGCTGACGAGTCATCGTCAGAGTCGACGTCCGAGAGATCGGGACCCTCCCTCTCCTTCTCCTCGCCTCTCCGCAGATTATAATGCCCCCCCCCAGAATACGAATGGGGGCCGCGCGCCGCCTCTGCGACACGGAGGGATTCCCGGCGAACCGGACCCTCCTGGGTAGGTACTTTATTATTATCTGCCATCATATTATTTACCCCGTTTCCCCCCCATTGGGTGGGCCTAGCGGCCGGCTTCCCGCCGACCATGCCCGGTTCGCGAGCATGGAGTCGTGACTTATAAACAAGCCACGGCTCCGAACTCCCGCTCCGGACACTCCCCTCAGCGACCCACAGACCTTGAGACTTGGTATCCTCCCGTCGCGACTACCCGCACACATCAAAAGGACGTCCACGTGCAGTCGCGGCGGGAGGAGATCTCCTGCCCTATACCGGGCAACTCCCTCTGCCGTCGTCCGAAAACGGACCCTGGCCCATCAGCTGAGTCCTCTCCGAAGAGAGGACCACGCGAGGGCCCCCCTGTCCGGGCAAACTTGCCACCGGACCGCCCAGCCTCCTGCCGAGCCCATCCCCGTCTTCTGCGGTCGCCCCCAATAAAAGCTTGGGGGCGCACGCAGAAGTTCCCCACCCCAGTCCGAACTTTAGCCACGGCCAACAAGATCCCCGGTAAGGAGAAGTTGTTGAATCTCTCGGTGTTCCATCTCTGCGCCTATCGTCGGGGCTACGGGCACGCTTCCGCATTCATCCGCGGCCCCGACGGCGCTGGTCCTGCTAATCGGACCCCCTCTCGGGGAGCTTCTGCTCCACCCGGCATGATGACGATGTGTCGGAACACAGGACACATCGTACATCCTCGGGAACTCCTCCGTCGGATGACGGGTTCCCCCGAACCCGTCACCCAGAGTTCCCTTCTACGGAGGCAGCCGGCGTTCGTGCGCCAGTCGCCTGCGACCAGTTCTTCTTTTTCGCATGGGTTGACTTGACACGTCGTCTTCCCTCATGCGCTCTGCTTTCTCCTTTTTATCCATGACTTCCTCGCAGAAGTCACGCACAACATCCCAAGCCGACTCGCGGTCAGTCATTGCTGTAGCAATAGCTGCCAGCGAGAGATTGGTTCCCACTTCTGCGACAAGCCGGGAGCGTTGGCTGTCCCACTCCGGACAGGACTCAAGCGTGTGTTGAGCCGTGTCTACAGTGTGGCCACACTGGTGGCAAACTGGTGTAGGCTCTCTCCCTGCTACCCTGTACAGGTATTCGCCAAAACAGCCATGACCTGTTAGAATTTGTACGAGCTTAAAGGAGAGAACCCCGTTCTTCCTTTCGACCCATTCATTCAGGATGGGTCGGATTGCTTCCACTGTACGGTGGCCAGCGCTCGGCTCGTCTAGCCTCCGCCGCCACTTTTCACTAACCGTTTGCTGGCCCAGCCTTCGCCAACGTCTAATCACCGCAGAGGGAGGGAAGCCACCTCTGGATCGTGCATCCGACAGTCGATGATAGAAATTGGCCAGCATCGCTGCGTCCAGATCCCATGGTGTAGTACCAGCCAGCACGCACGCCGCTTCACACGAGACCGTGCGATATGCTCGTACAACCCTGAGTGCCATAAACCGCTGCGGTCTTCGCAGAAGCTTCACGTTGTGAGCACTCAGGGCATCCGCCCAGATTGGAGCTCCGTAGAGCGCCATCGACCGCACGACTCCTGTGTAGAGGCGGCGACAGGAGACATTTGGCCCTCCGACATTCGGAAGCAAGCTTCCCAGCGCGGACGCCGCTCTGGTGAGCCTCGGAACTAGTTGCTTGAAGTGCTCCTGGAAATTCCATCGGCTGTCTAGGACGAGTCCAAGATATTTCATCGTCGACCCGACTCCGATTGGAACACCACTAACAATCAGCTCAGCTCCAGCAGGTGGTGCGTTCCGAGGACCATGAAAACACAGTGCCTCGGACTTGTTCAGGGCCACCTTGAGCCCCAGACACCGAATACGACTCACTACCTGAGCAGTCCCTGCAGTGGCTAGTATGGCTGCCTCCCTGTAGGTTCGACCACGAGCCAGCACCAGCGTATCATCGGCGTAGCACACCACGTCGATGCCCCGCAAGTTGCTAACTCGGAGCACCCAGTTGTAGCCAATGTTCCACAGGACAGGTCCCACTACCGACCCCTGCGGAACACCGCACGACATCTCCCACCAGCCCCATTCCTCCCTCGTCGGAAAGGTAATGTACCTATCCGAGAAGTAGTCCTCGAGGATCCGGCATAGGTAGGGGGGTACTCCGTGGTACCGTAATGCCTCCTTTATGCAGTCCCAGGGGAGGGTATTGAAGGCATTGGCAATATCAAGTGATACTGCCAAGACGACCTCTCCTCTGGATACGGCCTCTTCCGCAAGGACCCTCACTCTCGATATGGCATCGATCGTGGACCTGCCCCTGCGGAAGCCGTACTGACATTCGGCCAAATTTGGCCCGACCCGCTCCAAGTGCCTGTTGAGACGTGCGGCTATCACACGCTCGAAAAGCTTGCCTGCTTCGTCCAACAGCACTATCGGCCGATAAGCCCCCGGCGAGTCAGGAGGCCTACCTTCCTTGCGCAGCAGAACCAGTTTGCCGGTCTTCCACTGGCGAGGGAAGCGACCTTGCTCGAGGCATTCTGATAGGAAATCTCCAAATCGAGGCTCAAGAGCTTCTAACGCCACCACCCAGGCGCGGCCAGGAATTCCGTCCGGACCGGGGGCTTTGTTTTTGGCCTTGAGCCTCTGCACCGCCGCAGCCAACTCCCCTTCTGACACTCGCGGCATGTCTTCCTCCTCACCTTCTCCGGAATTCGCAGAAGGTGCCATATCTGGGGTCGTGTGCTCATTGGCTTGCGGAAAAAGGGTGGCCACCACGTTACCCAAGAGTTCCGGCTGTAGAGTCTGCGTCAAAGGCGGTGCCCACGCGCGAAGCTTATTTCGGACCAGCCTGTATGGTCTCCCCCACGGATCACGGTTCAGATCCTCGAGCATGCTTTCTCGAGCGCTGTCTTTGGCTCGGGCGATCTTCCTCTGCAGAGTCGTGACCACTTGTCTGTAAGCGGTGTAAAGTTCCGCCTCCCGGTCTGGATCCCACCGCCGCCTTCTGCGCTGTCTGGTGTACAGACGCCTAGCAGCCACGCACTCCTCTCGGAGGCAAGCCAACTCAGGCGTCCACCAGTACACGGTCGCCTGCAACCAGCACTTCGTGAGGACGACACTGTTGGACGAGAGATTCCACCTCGGTGAGCCAGGTTTCAAATTCGGCGAGGCTTCTATTAGGGGAGAAGTAAACACCGATAAAGGCGACACCGCCCGCCAGGACAGCAACGCATCCTCTACCCTTCGTCACCTTCTCAATGGGTGGGAAACCTAACCCGGATTGTGTGACTATGGCCACCGTGCCTTCGCTATCACCCACCCAATTGTCCCGAGAAGGGACAAGGTATGGCTCCGCCACAACCGCTATGGGAACCAACCACTCCGCCATGCTCTGGAACAAGAGGTCCTGAGCTCTGGCGGAGTGGTTGATATTCGCCAGGAGGATTTTTATGGCCATTATTAATGGACGTCCATTTGCGCCTCCTCATCCCGGGTAACCGGGAGAGACGGTTGCAGCTGGGTCGAGGCCTCGGCTGTCACCTTTCTACCATACTTCTTCGGGGGCAGGGCACAGGCCTTACTTCCGATGCGGTGTCCGGACGGCTTACTCGCTGCTGCGCATATTAAACAGTGCGGTGCGGCCGAGCATCCGCTCGCCTTATGCCCAGGCAAGCCACAGCGGTAGCACAGGCTACTTCTGTCCGTTTGTGCCTTGCACTGCTCCCTCACATGTCCTACTTCAAGACATCGGAAGCAGCGCAAAGGTCTTGTTGCCAGGAGTTTCACTTGGGTCGTTTCGTATTATTGTCTGTCATTTTATTTATTTTCCCCCGTTCCCCCCCATGGGTGGGCCTAGCGGCCGGCTTCCCGCCGACCATGCCCAGTTCGCGAGCTCGGAGTCGCGACTTATAAACAAGCCACGGCTCCGAACTCCCGCTCCGGACACTCTCCTGAGCGACCCACAAACCTTGAGATTTGGTGTCTTCCCGTCGCGACTACCCGCACACATCAAAAGGACGTCCACGTGCAGTCGCGACGGGAAGAGATCTCCTGCCACCTACCGGGCAACTCCATCACCACTTCGTCCGAGGACGAACCCCAGCCCATCAGCCGAGTCCTCTCTGAAGAGAAGACCACGCGAGGGCCCCCCTGTCCGGGCAAACCGCCGCGGAAGCGGCGGAAGCGGCAAACGGCCGCGGAAGGCAGGGAAAGCGGCGAACCTCACCACCGACAGTCCTCTCCCGCCGCGGCCTCCAGCCTTCAGCTGCGGTATCACCCATACGACACCGCAGCCCGCCTCAGTTGCGGTACCGCCCATACAGTACCGCAACCTACTTTGGCCGCTTCAACCAGACTTCCCCGGGTACAATCCCCCCGGATAGCCCGGAGAAGCGGCCCCACCTCGGGTACCTCTTAGCTTCACCATGGCGACCAACCCACGGCTACTAAGCCCCCCCGCCCCGACAAGGCGGGTACCCACGGGGGGGAACCTTTTTTTTTTTTTTTTTTATCGTTGGGAAATGCATTTACGCATACCCTCCCGCCGGGGCGGCAGGAGGGTTATGTCGGGCTCGGCACCAGAGTGGCACCACTACCGACTAAAAACCCAACGGTGTTCCATCACTGCGCCTTGCGCCGAGGCCACGGGTACGCTCTCGCATTCGTCCGCGACCTCGACAGCGCTGCCCTTTCGGGCCCACCACGGGGAGCCAAAGCTCCTCCCGCACCAGCGCGCACGGTTGGAATCGCTGTGGACCGCGGTGCGACCCTGGCCTTCCGTTTGGAAGGAGGGGCGCAGCTGCCGCCACCAATGCGGTGCCCGGCCGGTTTGCCCGCTGCTGCGCAAACTACGCAGTGCGGCCCAGCCAAGCGCTCGCCCGCCTTATGGCCAGGTTGGCCACACCGGAAGCATAGTCTGCTTCGGTCCACATCCCCTTTGCACTGTTCCCGGACGTGCCCCACCTCGAGGCACCGGAAACAGCGCAATGGCCTCGGTGTTAGCGCCCTCACTTGGGCCGACACCCATCCAATTTTGAGCCGTGTGCTCGCCGTTACTTTCTTAGCTGCAGACACTGGGCAGCGCACAAAAGCTGCGCCCAGGCCCACAGCATTGCGGCGGATCTCCGCGACCTGCACCTCGTCAGGACGACATGCCCCGACTCGGGCTATCGCCTCCGCCACTTCCGCCTCACCGGCCTGGTGACCCGCAGCACGTCCTCAGCGAAAAGCTCCCGGAGCTTATCCGCCAAGGCGTCCGCCTTCTGACTATTGTCCTCGCCGGACACCTCGAGCATTCGGGCTCCCGTCGCCGCCTTCCGGAACCCGAGCGCCGACGTGATGCCCAGCGAAGCCAGGTCAACCCTCTGTTTAGCCACGGTCAGGGCTTTCACGTAGGTGAGGCCCTCCTCCGCACCCTTCGGCTGGATCGTCAAGACGATCGCTGCCGACTTTGGGGCGCGGAGTCTAGGTTGCCCCACCCGTATTTGACCAGCTTCGGCAGGCTTGCGCCGCCGTGCGGCCCCCGCATTGGACTGAGTCCCTTGCGAGGATGCCGGTGTCGCGGCGGGCCTGCCCTTTTTGCCCCTCTTGGCCACCTCCACCCAGCTCACGCCGGGTTGGACCTTGGCCGATTGGGGCCTGTCTCTTCCAGTTTTAGCGGCCGCAGGCTTCTTGCCTGGGGCCGCCTTGTCGAATCCGGTGGTGCCCCTTGCCCTCTTTCTACCCCCGAGGGTAATGGAGGGAAGGGACTGGGTCATATCCAAGACCGCAGGCATACCCGACGGGCCGGGTTGCGGCTCCGGAGTCAAGTTGACTTTAACGGAAGCCTTCGGCGCCGTGGGCTTCCCGCGGTCAGCAGCAGTCGCGGGGCGGGTGCGCGGCTGGGGCGGGAGAGGCCTCTCCATGGCCCCAACCGGCTCACCCGACAAACTTCCGATTTGCTGCATCCTTTCTTTGGCCGCTGCGTCAGCCGCAAGTCCCGGCGTCCCAGCCCCGCCTTGCGAAGATTGCTCGGGGGGCCGGGCCGCAGGGACGGCAGCGCGCGCCTGCAGCATTTCTCTCCGGAGCTCAACGATGTCCTGTCGGAGCTCACGGACCTCCTCTTGCAGGCGCGCGTTGGCGGCCTGCAGCCTCCTCGTCTCCTCCGTAGAGGAACGACTTTGGAGGGCCTGCACAGCCTCCCTGATGGAGGCAGCCGATTCCTTAAGGACACGAACGAACGTGCCCTTAAGGTTACCGGATTTCGTGGCCACATACTCTATGGTGGCCACGCATTCCAGGACCCTCTTCCCTAAGTCGGTGGCGAGCGCCCCATCGCACTCCTCCACCGACGACTCGGAGAGTCGGGTCACCGTCACCCGAGGGGAGCGCCGAGACCGGATCTCCTCGGCGAGCTCTTGCTCAGCCTGGAGCTCCATCTCGGCCCTTCTCGCGGCCACCAGTTCCGCCTTAGCGCGGGCGAGGCCGACATACTGCCCAGTGGTGGGCGGCCGACCTCTGCCCCGCTTCTCCCCCTTCACCGCGACCTTCGGCACGGGGGCACCGTCCGACCCTCTGTCGCTGGAGCTCCCGTCATCGCCGCTGTCGCCCTCCTCCGAGCGCCCACCGCGCTTCCTCTCTGAGGATCGCGATCCCACGGACATCAGACTTGCTGACGAGTCGTCGTCAGAGTCGAAGTCCGCGGGATCGGGACCCTCCCTCTCCTTCTCGCCTCTCCGCAGATTATAATGGCCCCCCCCAGAATACGAATGGGGGCCGCGCGCCGCCTCTGCGACACGGAGGGATTCCCGGTTGCCCGGACCCTCCTGGGTAGGTATTTTATTATATTCTGCCATCATATTATTTACCCCGTTTCCCCCCCATTGGGTGGGCCTAGCGGCCGGCTCCCGCCGACCATGCCCGGTTCGCGAGCTCGGAGTCGTGACTTATAAACAAGCCACGGCTCCGAACTCCCGCTCCGGACACTCTCCTCGGCGACCCACAAACCTTGAGACTTGGTTTCCTCCCACCGCGACTACCTGCACACATCGTAAGATCAGACAGGCATAAGACAGGCAGTCGCGGTGGGAAGACATCTCCTTGCCCCTACCGGGCAACTCCCACTTCAGCGTCCGAAAACGGACCCCAGCCCATCAGCCGAGTCCTCTCCGAAGAGAAGACCACGCGAGGGCCCCCCTGTCCGGGCAAACTTGCCACCGGACCGCCCAGCCTCCTGCCGAGCCCATCCCCATCTTCTGCGGTCGCTCCCAATAAAAGCTTGGGGGCGCACGCAGAAGTTCCCCACCCCAGTCCGAACTTTAGCCACAGCCAACAAGATCCCCTGTTAGGAAAAAGTTGTTGACCGTGCCCAGAGTGCACCCGCCCAACCAGTACCATCCCCCCGGATTACGAATTCGCGAAGGATAGTACTGGCTGCGCTTCGAGGAGGTAGTTCGGCACCGCACTCCAACCTAACCTAACCTTTTTTTTTATTTTTATTTTTTTGTCGCAGGAAAATGCTTGATGCATACCACGGCCCCGGGGGGGGCAAGTGGTTATGTGGGACTCTCCGCCAGAAGGGCGGCCTACCCACTAAAGGTCGCCTTGCGCCGGGGCTACGGGATCGCGCTAGCATTCAACCGCGGCCCCGGCAGCGATGGTCCGGGCGGACCCCCTCTCATGGAGCCTGCGCTCCCCTCTCGATGGCGATGTGTCGGAATACCTGACACATCACCCATCCACGGAACTTCTAAGTTGGGCGTCGGGTCCCCCCGAACCCGGCACCCAAGGTTCCCGCCCGCTGGGGACCGGAGAGGACCACGAGAGGTCGTCGCCGGTGCCCAGCCGACACTAACACCTACGACTCCATCCGCGCTTGCGCCACACCAGCGCGCGCGGACGGAGTCGCTGTGGACACCGGAGACACCGGAAACAACGCAAGGGTCTTGGTGTTAGTGCCCTTACTTGGGCCGACACCCATCCAATTTGGAGCCGAGGGCTCACCGTCACCTTTTTCGCCGCGGACACCGGGCAGCGCACAAAGGCTGCGCCCAGGCCCACGGCGTTGCGGCGGATCTGCGCGACATTCACTTCGTCGGGGCGACATGCCCCGACTCGTGCTATCGCCTCCGCCACCTCTCTCTCCGTGACTGAGTCGTCCAGGCCGGCCACGCGCAGCTCCGCACCCTTCACCGGCCTGGTGACTCGCAGCACGTCCTCAGCGAAAAGCTCCCGGAGCTTATCCGCCAAGGCGTCCGCCTTCAAACCACAGTCCTCGCCAGAGACCTCGAGCATTCGGGCTCCCGTCCCCGCCTGTCGGAACCCGAGCCCCGTCGTGATCCCCAGCGAGGCCAGGTTTATCCTCATTTTCGCCACCGTCAGTGCCTTCACGTAGGTGAGGCCCTCCTCCGCACCCTTCGGCTGGATCGTCAGAACGATCGCTGCCGACTTCGGGGCGCGGAGTCTAGGTTGCCCCACCGTTTCGCGTCCGACTCCAGCAGGCTTGCGCTGCCCTTCTTGCCCCGCTTGGCCACCTCCACCCAGCTCACGCCGGGTTGGACTTTGGCCAATTGGGGCCGAGTACCTCCTGTTTTAGCGGCTGCAGGCTTTTTGCCTGGGGCCACCCTGTCTCGTCCGGTTGTGTCCCTTGCCCTCTTTTTACCCTGGAGGGTAACATGGGGAAGGGACTTGGTCTTGTCTAAGACCGCAGGCATGCCCGACGGGCCGGGTTGCGGCTCCGGAGTCATACTGACTACGACGGAAGCCTTCGGCGCCGTGGGCTTCCTGCGGTCGGCAGCAGGTCCCGGCATCCCACTCCCAACGAGCGAAGATCGCTCGGAGGGCCGGGACGCGGGGATGGCAGCGCGCGCCTGCAGCATGTCTCGGCGGAGCTCGACGATCTCTTGTCGGAGCTCACGTACCTCATCCCGCAGGCGCGCATTTGCAGCGTGCAGCCTCCTTGTCTCCTCCGTAGAGGAACGACTCTGGAGAGCCCCCACTGCCTCCCTAACGGAGGCGGCTGCATCTTTAAGGGCACGAACAAACGTGCCCTTAAGGTTGCCGGATTTTGTGGCCACCAATTCAATGGTGGACACGGACTCCAGCACCCGCTTGCCCAAGTCGGTGGCGAGGGCTCCGTCGCACTCCTCCACCGGCTCAGGCTCCGACGACGACTCGGAGAGTCGGGTCACCAGCACCTGAGGGGAGCGCCGAGCCCGGATCTCCTCGGCGAGCTCTTGCTCAGCCCGGAGCTCCATCTCGGCCCTCCTCGCGGCCACCAGTTCCGCCTTAGCACGGGCGAGGCCGACATACTGCCCAGTGGTGGGCGGCCGACCTCTGCCCCGCTTCTCTCCCTGAGCTGCGACTTTCGGCACGGGAGCACCGTCCGACCCTCTGTCGGAGCTCCCGTCGTCGCCGCTGTCACCCGCCATCACGCGCCCGCCTCGCTTCCATAAACAAGCCACGGCTCCGAACTCCCGCTCCGGACACTCCCCTCAGCGACCCACAAACCTTGAGATTTGGTGTCTCCCCGTCGCGACTACCCGCACACATCAAAAGGACGTCCGCTTGCAGTCGCGGCGGGAAGAGATCTCCTGCCCCCTACCGGGCAACTCCCTCACCATTTCATCCGACGAAAACCAGCCCATCAGCCGAGTCCTCTCCGAAGAGAAGACCACGCGAGGGCCCCCCTGTCCGGGCAAACTTGCCACCGGACCGCCCAGCTCCTGCCGAGCCCATCCCCATCTTCTGCGGTCGCTCCCAATAAAAGCTTGGGGGCGCACGCAGAAGTTCCCCACCCCAGTCCGAACTTTAGCCACGGTCAACAAGATCCCCGGTAAGGAGAAGTTGTTGACCGTGCCCAGAGTGCACCCGCCCAACCAGTACCATCCTCCCGGATTACGAATTCGCGAAGGATAATACTGGCTGGGCTTCGAGGAGGTAGTTCGGCACCGCACTCCACGGGGGGGAACCTAACCTTTTTTTTTTTTTTTTTTTTTAACGTTTGGAAATGCATTTACGCATACCCTCCCGCCGGGGCGGCAGGAGGGTTATTTCGGGCTCGGCATCAGAGTGGCACCACTACCGACTAAAAACCCAACGGTGTTCCATCACTGCGCCTTGCGCCGAGGCCACGGGTACGCTCTCGCATTCGTCCGCGACCTCGACAGCGCTGCCCTTTCGGGCCCACCACGGGGAGCCGAGGCTCCTCCCGCACCGATGACGATGTGTCGGAACACCAGACACATCGTGCATCCACCTCGGAGGCCTTGCCAGCGAGATGGGCGCCGGACGGCCCCACGTCCAACGCCCTGGCCTCCATGCGGCGGGTCAGGTGAGTGGCCCCGCCGCCTGCCACTTCGGCCGCTGGGAATGGGGAGCTCTGGCCCCTCTGCTCTGTCCCCATCCCGCAGCCCCACCACGACACACCCGGTGGGTGCCCCCTCAAGGAAAACCCTTGATGAGGCCACCACCCGGTTGTCCCTCCTCACTCTCCACTGTGCCCTCTGCTAGTCAGAGGGACACGTGGAGAGCCCTCATGTCTGGACCAGGTCCGAACCCATGAGCCCAGCCCCTGCCGTGGCCCTTGGGAATGGAGAGCTTTGGCCCCTCTGGCCTGTCTCCATCCCTCAGGCCCGTGCAGTGGCCTAGCCCCCCCCGGTGGCCGCTTCCGCGGCCCCACCTCGGGTACCTCTTAGCTTCACCGTGGGGACACTTCCCACGGCTACTAAGCCCCCCCGCCGCGACAAGGCGGGTATCCACGGGGGGGGGGGGGACCTAACCTAACCTAGTGTGAAGGAGGTATTTAAAGCATACTACAAGACGACTACACTAAAAGACTACACAACTACTAAAAGGTACACTAAAACTAACACTAACTACTAGGTATACTAAAAGAAGGTACAGTGACCTCCGCGTCCTGTATAACAATGCATTTAGGAAGTTGTTGGGGCTGCTCCGTTTCTGCAGCGCCTCAGGCATGTTCGCGGACGCACACACCGCCTGTTTTCACGCGACCATGCGGGCGCGCGCTTCATTCTTGGTGCGCAGGGTTCGGGACAGCTCCAATACTGTCCTGGAAATGATTGCGGCCAGATTTGACTGTACTTACCTCCGGCATTGCTGCGAGTACCATGTACCAGTACCAGTGCCGGAGAGAAAATACTAGATTGTACTTGACATTTCATTTTAAATTTCAACTTACTGTGACATTTACTAAAATTTAAATAACTATATTAATTTTGATCAATTTTATCTTTAAAATTTTGACATTATTGTTTTTTTTATGGATGTGACTAATGACTTGTATAAAAACTTTGATTTGATGATTTTATTTGGCCAATTTCTTGTATTTTCATAATAATGTGTATTTTAACTTTTTAATCATGTGCATAATTATGGGTACCTTAACCTGAAATAAATAAATTTTGAATTTTGAATTTTGAAAGCACGCTCCGACACGGCAAACCTGACTAGTAGCACGTCCTCGTACGTTGAGGTTAATTCCTCTACTGCTTCTGAGACACGATCTATCTTGGTGAAAGTAGCGTTTGAACTGCCAATTCCGACTAGACAATCAAAACAATTTTAATTTTTAACTTTAGTATGTTCTCATTCAGTCAAGTTTTGTAGGTTCACTAGATCAAAGCTATGTTGTATGTAGGATTTATAGCTAGTTTTTTTATTTTTTATTTGAAAGGCCCATTTATGCCATTATGGATGGAATATGACATCGTTCAAATGTCCGCCGCGGCTTTGTATGGTGGCACGAATCCGAGAGGTCCAATTTTTAATGACTCTGCTGCATAGATCCGGCTGAATCTGAGCCATGGCCTGCGTTATGTTGGCTTTCAGGGCAACAGTCGATTGTGGCTTATTGGCATAGACCTGCGACTTCAGAAAACTCCACAAGAAAAAGTCTAGCGGAGTCAAATCACACGATCTTGGTGGCCAATTCACGTCACCTCTGCGAGAGATAATCCTACCCTCAAACCGTTCATGCGGAATGTCCATTGTGTCGTTCGCTGTGTGGCAAGTAGCGCCACTAAGTAGTAGCGCAAGTTGCTGGAACCACATGTCGGTTGGATCTTGTACGGATGCAGGCCCAAGTCCCGACGCAAAATTCTCCAAGTTGAAGTCTGCGAAAGGCCGAGTTCTTGTGCACGGCGAGAAATCGACTGCCTCGGAGTCTCCTGAACACTCTCACGTACAGCGGCGATTTTCTCGGCCGATCTGGCGTTCCTTTGACGTAAAGGTGTTGGTTGGTTGTTTACCGAACCGGTCGTCTCAAATTTGGTCACCAATCGTTGGAGAGTAGACTTTGAAGGGCCGCCGCGTCTGCCGTAAAATGGGCGCAATGCGCGCAACGTTTGCACTAACGAACACTCATTTTGATAATAAAGTTTTATCATTTGCACATGCTGCTCAACCGTGTAACTTGCCATGGTGATTTGGCATCAGCGACTGAATAAGAAAAAACAGATTTGACAGATGCCGCCAAAACAGAATGGCCGCCACAGATTATTAACATCGACCCGCTCTATTTGAAAGACCCTTTAGATGAGCAACACCAAATAATTCCGAGGTCAAGTAGCATTGAGTGCCGTAAATAATCGAAACCAAACAACAAACGTCAATCGAAAACTGAGGTTTCTCATTCGCGGTCAACAGCTATCGCAATAGCTCGAGCAACACGTTTGCTCCACACGCACTTCCTCATGAAATGCAGAGTCACTCATGACTCCCTAGGTCCCGACTATACCACTCAGAGCTACCGCACACCGCTTACCCACGGACTACTCGGATAGCAGACACCGATTTCCAACGGGCTACGACTACGATACTTTGGTACAGTCACCGACCTACACTGGTCTTCGCTACTCGGCTAGACCCGACTATACTACCCAGAGCTACCGCCTACTGCGTACCCACGGACTACTCAGGAAGTAGATGCCGATTTCTAACGGGCTACAGCTACGACAATACTCTGGTACAGTCAGTGACCTATGGTCTTCGCTACACGGCTAGACCCGACTATACCACCCAGAGCTACCGCAGACCGCCTCCCCACGGCAGACGCCGTTTTTAATGGGACACCACTACCACACTCTGGTATAGTCTCCGACCCAACGAATCGAGAACCTGAACACACATCACGCGGATTCTATTCCGTCATCTATTTCATCAACACTTCAACACATTTTCAACACTATCAATCGGTACTTGAGGCTCGGGCATCTTTCAAAGTCGGTCACGAGCATACTTGTAGGTACGCTTGTTATTTAGGGATTTCAAAACATAACGATCACCCTCATGATAAGATAATCGAGAACTTGAACTTCGAATGGTACATGACATCCCAATATTCTTTACCAATAATTTGCACTACTAAGTGATACATTTCGTATTAAAAGCAAAGTCAAACTTAGGGAACGCGTCAATTAAAACCAAGGTGTGTCCTTTCTTGTTATTCCCACATACCTAACCGATAGCCCGAGCTGTGCGTGATCCGAGGTGTCGTCAACTCCACTATTAGTGGTGTGTTCAGATGGAAGCATTCAGAAATAAGACCTGGGACTACAAACTTAGCATGATTGTACGAATACTTGAATTTAAATTACTAAGATATAGGTCGAAAGGAATATTAGAAGTTGCCGAAATCGAAGCACTAGGAGCGGAAGGGTCATGTAGCGAGATAGGGCCAGATGCAAGTTTACGCTTGTGAACTTTGCCCATATGAATTCTAAGACCGCGACGCCCTTTAAACTGACGACCATCGGAACACTGGGAACACTGGAACAAATCACATTCTGATATAAAAACGTCATCGCGCTGCCTCGCCAGGCAGAGGCAGGGAAACAGCTAGGCCTGAGGGATAGCTCCCACTGGGAGTCTCAGGAAAAAGTGGCCGCCTAATACGCCGCTAGGACTGTGGCGGCGGAGGCGGCCCCGTGTCGTCTTCTTCATCACTCCCGGTGGGAGTAAAGTATTCATCACTTGAAAGGGAGTCCATGCACGCAGTTCTTATAAAAATCAGATAAAAATAAACAAACTCAAAATCCATGACAGCGTCATATTTGTCAAACAAGGCTCAAACTTCAGCGCCTCAAGGACTGCGCGAACCAAAAGAGCTGGCGTTAAAATACATCGGGTTCCATATAAATATTATAAAGTAGAGCCTCTAATTTTCTTTAAAATGCATGATTTTGATTAAATTACGTTACGAATAAACAGGGCGGAAGAAAAAAAAACGTATGCAAATTATATTGTAATAGTCAATATTTTATTAGTTTTAATTAAAAGAATATTCATCTTGTATTCAATACTGAATTTTTAATTTTATGTTAAATATTATTGACCAAAATAATGTAAATACGACCAATAAAATAAATTTTTATTATTAATGAGTAGAAAGTAGTAGTAGTAGTTTTTATTATTATTAGTAGTTTTATTTTTGTTATAATTTTTATTATTCATAAGCGAGAAAGATAAACTAGATGGAGGAGACCATTTTGGAAAAACAACATTCACTTCGGAGCCGTCGTGCGTGTAGATAGATAGATAGAAACTCTTTATTGTGCACACCAAAAAAATACAATAGAGAAAGATACACGTGTGTTTTGGGGGTGAATCAACTTTTGGCTTTTTTTCCCACTTTTGGAGAAGAAAATGACCTGAGGCAACCAACGCCGATCCCGCAGGGGAACGCAGGTCAATATTTCCGTCCAGAATGACGTTAAACATCAATTTTTAAGGATTCGTTTGTGACGCGCCATGCGCTCACCAAACTGAAGAACCCAACCTAATTTTCACTTGAAGCTTTGAAGACTAGGCCATGTAATTTCACTGGAGGAGCTCCATGAAGCGTTCCAGATTTGGATGATCCTGCAGAAGTCACCATCAGCAAAGGATCCATCAGATAACCTCTTTTCATTTCTTTATTTTCCCAATTTTTCCTTAGTCAGTATTCCAGCGGACAATCGCCATCAGCGTTTTAGTATTATTCAAGCATATTGTATTAGGATTTGCAAAGTAGTAAACGCATTGTAACCTCTAATCTTTTTTGTTCATTCTTCTCCCACATCTCTTTAGCACAAGATAAGTAGGTAAATCATTAACTTCATTTCATTTTCCACAAGAGGACCCATGTACTCCAGAGATCCGATGTTTCATGACTGATTAATATCCAGGAACCTTTTTGTTTTGTATTGTTTCTTTGTCAGGCTATTGTTTATAAATTTGCACAGCATCGCTGAAGTGCAGATATTTACATCTTTCACAATGTCTTAGTATTGAAACTTTTTTTCTTTATTCCTGACAAAGTGTACTCGTGGAACACCCAGGTATACAATGCGTAAGTCAATGTACCCGTAGAATACCCATTTGTTTACTCGTTCACATGTCCTTCCTTTTTATCCGACTTCAAAAAAGGAGGAGGGTCTCAATTCGGACTATGCGTAATTCAATGTACCCGTAGAATACCCATTGTCTACTCGTTCACTCCCATGTCCTTTCTTTTTAACCGACTTCAAAGAAGGAGGAGGTTCTCAATTCGGTTGAAGTTTTTAATGCTTGTTACCTCAGCGCTCCTAAGCACACACTTACTCAGCGATATTTTAAATAGCTTGTTTCAAGTCGTCTAGAAAGAGTAGGTATACTACCGTAGGTAGGAATCTTATTGTAAGTCCTTACGGTGGTAACTTAAATAAATAATTTTATCTGATTGCCTACTAATATTATAACTGCGAAAATTTGACAGTGTGCAGGTGTGTATGTTTGTACTCCATCACGCTGACGCGGCTGAACGGATTAGGATGAAATTTAGTTAATAGTTTTATTTATTTATTTATTTAGTAGGACATGTTTTTGTTCTATCAGCAATAGTTCCCGCAGCGCATGAGATGAAAGATGTTTTATGGCAAAAAAAAATACAGTTTGGGTTACATTATTGAAGTTTTAGTAGGGATCCTTATTTTTTTAGTAATAAATTAGCCTATGTTACTCAGGGATAATGTAGCATTTTTAAAGTGAAAGAATTTTTGAAATCAGTCCAGTAGTTTTTGAGTTTATTCGTTATAAACACAAAAATACAAATCTTTATTGTATTTTATAGTTAGTGTGGTCTATTCATAGCATGTTTTTTGATGTCTGTTCAAGACTTAGTCTAGTACAAAATCAAGGAATCAGTTCATAGCATGTTCTAATATAAAAAATGTACAAACTAGAGCGGCCTGCGTCGTTGTCTGACATCTTCGGAACTCATAAATACACTTGACTATCGGCCTTGCAGCAACCGATGTTGCTGCAATTATAGAAGTAGAGAACAGGCAGAATTATGTTTCTCTAACTTCGACCGAGACGTACTCTTCATTCAAATCAAACTCGAAATATGATAAACGTTGTGATTCAGTAGTGAATGATGTACCGAATATCGGTGCATCTTCTCATACTCGAGAGTACACCGGTTGCGATGTTCTAGCCTTCACAACCAGAGATCCGGCCACTAACACGCCACCGGACTGACAAAAGGATGAGTACTTTGTCATATAAAAGCGTACGCGTAAATGAGTCCGTAGCATGGCGTTACAACGACTGCCTTACTCTAACTTGTAGATGATGTACATTTGTAAGTGTGGATGGGGCTGTCCACATTACCAGTACAGTATTAATGCCATTATAACATTGTATACATTGTGTTTAACTTGACACAACTACAATATTATGACATCTTCTTTGTACACTAACAATAACTAGTAATTAGCAATTAATGCATATTGTTTTGCATGTCTATTTAGAGACAATTTTGTTTTCAGTGCTCTTTTAAACAGAGTACGTATGTAATATCTAGTTTTAACAGCAAAAAGCTATACATACATTTTCATAGATCAACGATAAACTCACTGATTATGCCGGACGCATTCGACGAGAAAAACCGTTCGTTCGCCAGAACCGTGCATACATTTGTACTAGGTCTCTACCACCGTAAGAAATTTCTCGAAACGCCCGGCTCGCTCGCATCAGTTTCTGCGCAATGTTTCGGTCGCTTCGGCGCCTGTCGGGTGCCGTGCCGAATCAATGTGCGATCACTCTTAATGTATCCTTTCTCATTCCTTAGTCGCTATATGCAGGGCGCACATCCGATAAACGCTATGCAATTGAGATATATTTTCGTCTTCTAGAACGAAGCATGCGTAGTCCTATACATGTTAGATAAAATATAACTTGAACATATATGATACCAACATAGTTCTTGGCATTAAGTACGTTTTTGAATGCGGCATTGTATCGTCTCAAATTACAACCATACAAGGGTAGGTACAGCCGTTGACGCCACGCGAACGCGATTCTTATTTAGGCGAAATAAACTTTACAATCACGCAGGGTCAGTGGTGCACTTAACAATGATGGTTATAAAATGCTACGGTACGGGGCTCTGGAAATTAGCGGTCATGTACAGTGACGCTCGCGCCGCTCCGTTGACGCGCGCGTCACTGAACACGCCTACGCTGCCACACGAGCTCATGTCGGTCGTGTGATAGGTATATCACACGAAGCGACATACAAGACTTACCGTGTATCACAGATATACTTGGACACGTTTCCATGTACAAGTATATGACTACCACAGCGCAAAAACATTATAACGCTGTATGAGCGTATTCAATACTATAATTGTATCATCAAATCTTAAGTAAATATTTCCCGCCCAAGTGTTCGCTAGATTTTCACAAATGTATCGACATATAACAAGCGCAGTACAGAACTGCGCTAACAGGCTTCCAATCGCCGATGCAAAGAAACACACGAGATTGGTGTATTCGCACCGACTATCGCCGGCCGCCGCTGCGTGGGCGGACATCCGATACATCGTTTATAACTATAATACGATATTATCTGCAATTCTACCTAAACGCGCACCGACATCAAACCTGAGTATTTCGTATAGACAAGCCTATAAAGTGTGTCAAGACGTGCTCGTAAACCCATAATCACTACTGTGAAAGGATTGTACAGTAATCCATGTGAGCATTTTTATATTATGATAGTCTATCTGAGTCAAGAACCGTCTGGAAGCACTTCCCATCCCCATAGAGTTTTAATACATTTCATTTTACGTTGCCAAAACTTGGGATTATTTTAAGAATAATACCTATTAGTCCAGTCTATTATCATCATTCATATCTAGCGAGGTTTTTCGTATCTGGTAGGAGACATAAAGTAATTGGTAACAGAAATTCGATAATTAGACAAGTAATAGAGCTCATTACAAGAACTAATTAGGTCTAAAATTTGCACCAATGCATTTATATTCGACATGGATGAATGTTGTACAAATCCTTGCAATTTTATATAGTCATAGTATATTATCTTTCAGACGTTAAACTTAAAACACACGTTGCATTATGTGACTGAATTATATTATATTCAACTGCAATTCTTAATGTAGATCGATATTAATAAAATCCAAACACGCTACAAACTGCACCCAGCTGGACACTGCCAGCCCTAGTGTCTTAGAAACAATGTGCCGCTCAAAGGCCTCTAACTTGGTTTGACGGTTATTTTCATTATGTATGGAACAAACACCCGGTCCCGACATTAAATCGAGTAATACGACCACGGTAGCGCTCAGTGTGGGAGCTGCTTGCGGTCACCCATCCGAACACTGACCGGCGCGTCCGTTGCCTTACCGGCCAAGTGCAAGTCGCGCGGTCTAGCCGTTCTTGGCCGGGTTTTACCCGACTGCTCGTGAAGGAGGGTAAAACCCGCTACCGCGCGTATGGTGTTTTATGACATTGAAGCTTATTTTAAAACTAGCGGCCCGTTCCGGCTTCGCACGGGTGGACTATTATTTTTTAAACATTGAGTAAGTATCTTTTCATTACACTTGCTCGTAAAGTGGATCTTATTGCATCGGTTTTAGGCTCATAATCTAAGCTATAACGCACGCGTGCTTTTTACTTTACATTACGGCGCATGGTGCTATAATAGGTATAACCCGGTAAAGTCAAGTTTGTACGTCTGCAATTAGACGTACGTATACGAAGCACTCTTAATATAGCCGGGTAATACTTACAGTTTTTTTGTAATACCAACAAAGAGTTCTTATGCCGCTGAAGTAAATATCAACCTGCGCGCGCATTACTGATTTGGGCGCCAAATTCCGCAAATATTTGTTGACGTTTTCGCTGTGTGGTTGATTATTATCAAAAAAAAGGTATTTCCTCGCAAGTGTGACGAAAACAGTCGTATGAAACTCTTGTGCTATGTTTCAATACACTCTCGGCTTCCTTATCGCATAATACCGCCTCTAGTGTGTTGACCAACATAGCACACTTGTATCATAATGTACTATTAAGCAGGACATTGAAAATAACTTTTGATGAATACTTACCATACAAAAACTGTGAGAATACTATATCAATTAAATAGTAAAAGTTTAGTAAAATAATTTATAAGTAGTTATGAAAAGGACTTTTTAACTGGAACTAAAAATGTTCTATGAATAGAGTCAAAAAATTAAATGTCCGGCTGCGCGTTCAGGTCTACCTATTGCATAGGGTTTCCCGGAGGTCTCATAAAAGGTTCACCTAGGTGTTCCACGGATCCCCCCCGGGGATACCCGCCTTGTCGGGGCGGGGGGCTTAGTAGCCGTGGGCGGAGGACCACGGTGAAGCGAAGAGGTACCCGAGGTGGGGCCGCGAAAGCGGCCACAGTGAGGGGGCTGGGCCACTGCACGGGCCTGAGGGGTGGAGACAGGTCAGAGGGGCCAGAGCTCTCCATTCAAATACAAATACAAATAGTTTATTGATAACACCAAAGTTACAAGTCAAATTTCATTTCATGTATGTCACAAAAAAATAATCACTTACTAAAATGAAATAATAATTACAAAAATAATCGTTACAATCGTTAATAATCTCTTATTTTAAAATAAGCTTCAATGTCATAAAACAAATTCTCTTGTAACCACGCTCTGAGCTTGGTTTTGAAGAAGCATGAAGAAGCATCCCGAATGGAAGCTGGTATACGGTTGTAGATCGCGGGTCCCAAAATATACACTGACCTCTCCGACTTGATGAGACGGTGCGTCGGGGTTATCAGTTGGTCTTTCTTTTTATTGCTTCGTAAATCTAACGTGCTGTGAACGCCCCTACGTTGAAACGTTTCTAGGTTTACATGGGTGAAAAGGGCTATCTGGTAAATAAACTCACACGGCAAGGGCAGTATCTGTAGTTCCCTAAATAGCTCTACGCATGATACGTCGTTCTGAACCCCACATATGGCACGTATGGCTCGTTTTTGCATGACAAAGACTCTTTTCTGATCGGCAGCGCGGCCCAACAGTTCCAACCCGACCGTGATGTTACTGTGGACGGTCGCGAAGTAGCAGGAGCGCACCACGCTGCGGGTGGCGGTGCTCGCAAGCCGCCGGAGCGCGAAGCACGAGCGGCTCAGCTTCCCGCAAAGCTCGTCTATGTGCGTCTCCCACGTCAACGCACCGTCGATGTGGAAACCCAGAAGTTTCGTACTATGTACCTGTTGGAGCGCGGTCTTGCCAACTGCTACCGAATAAGTCTTTTTCGAGTGGCCATTGAGGTTGAATGCAAGGAAGCAGGTCTTGTCCTTATTAAGAGCTAGTCCGTTAGAACGGAACCAGCTGTCTAGCTCGTTTGCTACCGTGTTCAGTTTCGCCTCCAGCTGCCTGTGCGTCGGCGCGGTGATCACCGCAGCGACGTCATCGGCGTACATATAAATCTCGGCACCATCGATGGCACCGGGTAGGTCGTTGAGGAGGAGACTGAACGAGGTGTTAGATAAGCAGGAGCCCTGTGGGACGCCCATCCCGTTCTCCATCTCAGACGATGCGACGTGGCCTCTTTCACCCACCACGACCTGCGTTCTCTTTGACATGAAGGACGACATCACGGACAGAGCCGGACCGCGAATCCCGTAAAATTGTAGCTTATTTGCAACGAGCCCGTGATCGGCAGTATCGGACGCGCTCGATAGGTCGCAACAAATAACGGCAACCTGCAATCCCGCCTCGCGCGCGTTCAACACTCGCCACACCACCTCGCGCACCAAGTCTGTGGCCTCGCGGCCGGCCCGATACGCGTATTGCCGTTCCGACAAAACGCCACGATCTACGATAAAGTTAAGAAGTCTCCTGTTGAGTCCGACCTCAAACACCTTACTGACTGCAGGGACGAGGGATATGGGCCGGTAAGACTTGATCTCTGATTTTTTGCCCTTCCCTTTGTACAAGGGGCATATTTTAACTTTCTTGGTGCTGTAGGGTATATGCCTTCCAGCAGGCATGAGTTAAACAAGTGACTAATAACGGGTGCTACTGGTTCTATACCGGTTTTTAATATGCTCGCGGACAGACCATAGACGTCGGTACTCTTTTTAGGACCGATACGTTTTGTCGCTATAGTAACCACTTCAACGGGGGAGAACGGTTCTAGCCTTAGTGACACGTCGTTCGCGGATGCTTCGTCCCCGAGTGCAGCTAAAGCGCTTGCGCTGTTAGCCGCGGGCGCTCCGCTCCTACTTGCTGCCGTCACGAACCCCGAGTTAAGCGCGTCCTCCAGATCCTTCTTCGTGCCAAACGCTTGACCGTCCGCGTCCCGCACTAGATCCGTGAAATCGGCTCTCTCGCGAGTGCCACGACCCAACTCTGAATTTATTACAGTCCACATGCGTTGTGGATTATCCCTGACTATCCTAGAGTAATGACTGACTCGTTTTTCTTTGAATAAGGCGTGATATTGAATTGTAAGTTCATCGCACTTAATACGGAGTAAGTCATCAGTGGGAAATGTTTTCTTTAATTGTATAGTCTTGTAACGGGATTTCTCCCTGTGTGTACAATAGTAGTAGTTATAATAACCCTACCTACGTACAGGGTAAGATGTAAAATAATAAACTTTTTTTTATCTAATAAAGGTACTTTTTATTTTATTTTTCGGAGAAAAGTTATACAATCAAATGGTCTAAATAAAGAACGATAAGCAACTACACAGAAAAGAAAATGAAGTTATATAATATTAACTGAATATAAATTAAGCAAAACAGAATGAGTAAATATTGCGATTAGTAACAATATTTCAGGACCAATAATGTAATACTAATCGTACAAAGGTAAATTAAAACTATTTAAACAGGAAGGATAAGTTTCCTAATTAAATTTTAGTATTTCAACCTGGGTGGGTGAAATGTCAAACACTTACAGACAGGTGATATAGTAAAAGTATGGGACCGGTGGTTCGCTTGGTCGAGTTCAAGTTAAAACAACTACGGATTAATAGTTAGTATTTAAGTTTAACGGTAAAGAGTTGCAAGTCACTTGACTGGCACTCATTGTTAAGATAAAATATTAAGTAAGTTTAGGTACCTGGAGCTGCAGCATACCAGCGGAGCGTCCAGTATGTATAGTAGTGCAGTGGTAAACTGGTAAAGTATTTAAGTAGCCGATGGCCGGTACTACTAAAGTAGCCGGGAAATACGTAAAAGTTGCCGGTGCCGGGAAAAAGTCGTAGGTAAGTTGCCGGTAGCAGGAAACAAGTGGTAGGGGTAGTAAGTTGTGGCCGCTAACCGGAAAAACCCTGGAATAAATCCATTGCTTCGATATAACAAACATATTTAGTAAGAATGTAGGAAAAAATATTGTAGTATGGGAAAACATATTTATTGAATTTCTCAAGTATTAAACAAGTGAAATTACACACTACTGGTACAATCCTACAACTAGGATATTGTCGTCAAGTAAGTGCACGGCGCACACGTCAAAAATTTGTTCCTGCGTTAGGTCGCAATAATCCTGTCTGCTGACCGCCATCATTCCCGACCGTACGTAGATGCAACTTCCGCCGTGTGCTACTTTTTCTCTACAGCTAAAAGATAATAAATCCAAGTTACATAGTGTAACAGAAACTAATTCGTGTTTACGTAACCAGTGTTCGGTGATAACTATTAAGTCGCAGGTGAGTTCCTTTGTCAGTAGAACCTCGAGTTGTTTAGTCTTGTTTGTTATGCTGTAATGAAGTGCAGTTTTAAAATAAAGAAAGTATAGGTTATAAGAATTTTAATCTCTCTCTTGTTGTAAAATAGATGTCCTACCTAGTGTTTTAAAGAATTAGCCTATACTGATAATTTCCTATATGGAAGTGGTAACCTTACGGATCCCTAATATCGAAAGTCAAAAGAAGAATATTTTATTAAAGAAATCTAGCCACCATGAAGACTTCCGCAGTAGAGATTGCTTGAAGCTTCCAGAAGCCGACACGTTCACTGGAGAGCTTCTGTACCAGATGCAGACACAACCATGGGACACCAGATTTGCTTGTAATTCTCGCAACCAGAAGTAGGCACGACATAGGACACCAGGGTTGCTCGGAGTTTCAGCTCCCCGAAGCAGGAATACGGGTCTTGGGGCAGAGTTCCCCAAGAACTGGAGCTGGCAACCGTCTAGGGAATCTGAAATAATTTGTGGTGAGAAAAGAAAAGGAACAATGAAGGGCCTAAGGTTTGCCTAGTAAGAGATCAAATCGGACCAACTCGTCCAAAATTAAGACTGGGTTAAATTTAATCACGATAACCCCTAGGGCATAAGTATCATTGATCTCAGTAGTAGTTGTAGAATCAGAATCCAAAAACAGAATCCCGCACCAGGGATGGAAGTCTCCCTTATATACGGATTTTGAAAGTATTCTAGAGCCATTTCTAAAATTCTCTGCAGCCTGAAATTTTGTTCACTGAGCGGAGAGGTCCTATTAATAATATAAAAGACCTTACCCAAAAATACTCCATGTAGTCGAGATTTCCAGGCAAACCTCTACTCACGAAACTACATGGAGACTACAGACGGTCAAATTTGACAACTGTCAAGATTGACAGCGCTTTGTTTACCTAATTTTAAACCAATATTTAAGTAAAACCAATAAGTTATTTCACAATCTAACTACACCAGAAGAATCACAAAAATTCGCTCTCCGATCGATGTAAGTTTCATGCAGATCGAAGAGGTACCAGGAAAATTTATTATTTCCAAAATTAATCCGAAAGCGTCGATCCCGGCACTAGAAGAGCATGAAAGATTCAGCATACGGACCCAAAGAACGCCCGTATGCCGACAAACCAGGAAAACATTGGTTCCTAGCAGGAGAAATCGTGTGAACACGAAAGAAGGAAAATTATAGCAACTTGCCCTAAACATACAAGGTAAAAGAAGGCACCTAACTTTCTACAAGGGCCTAATCTAAGACGAACATCATGCCTCAAAAACGAGATGTGAGAAACATTATCCAAATAAAGAAAAGTAATACATAAAAGTGTGTTATTCAAGCATGTTCAGCTATTAGGAAGCTAAACACAGGAATTACCTATAAAATAGTAAGTCAATAGGTACCCGTAAGGAAGCATATCCTTACAATGCACCGAATATTTTGGAGACAGATTGTCAGGGATGTCGATTTACAATATCGAGGTTGATTTTCCGGAGGTGAACGTGGAGGCGCGGGTGGCGCCGGTGTATGTCTCTGGTTTCGACGTCCCGCTGGCGGCGGTGGCGGCGAAACCGGATGTAGCGCTGTCGCGGGCGTAGCGCTGCTGTCTATGCGGCGCGGGGTGCGCTCGGGGCGCGCCTCCTGCACGCCCGCCGCTCCAAAACCATTCGCTGACTTGGGTGCTAGTCTGCCAGTTCTCGGGCTTACATTCGTCTACTCGTTTGTAAAAACCGACTTATCGCACTAGTATCATAAATAACTATTTCAGCATATATTGACACGGAAACCTACTGTTGTCAAAAACTAATCAGTTGTTCTCTGATAACATTGATTATTTAATTAAAAACATCTTATTGAATCAAATATATGATTTGCACAAGCTTATCGTTGAGTAAACATGACACTAGAGTAGATAGGTGTTGACCCGCTGCGCAGCAGCGACAATGATAAAATGAATGGACGGGAAATAAACGCACGGATTTTGAAGACTATCTATATATTGAGCGCCAGCTCTCCACTCACGTTAGTCAGTGAACGTACCCATACTACGTGACAATTTTTATAATCTTTTAACCCCTCCCCCCCTCGGTGACCACCCGTAGTATATTATACCTCTCTACCGTTTAAACTATCTATAAGGTTTGCTACCTATAGATACTTTAAACGGTCTCTTATATCGATTGATTAATCTACACCTCTACACCAATATAATAAAGAGGAAAGATTTGTATTTTTGTATGTTTGTAACGAATAAACTTAAAAACTACTGGGCCGATTTCAAAATTTTTTTCACAATTAGAATGCTACATTATCCCTGAGTAACATAGGCTATATTTATTTCTAAAAAAAATAGGGGTCCCTACTAAAACTTCAATAATGTAACCCAAGGTGTAATTTTTTTTGCCATAAAATGTATTTCATCGCATGCGCTGCGGAAACTATTGAAGATAGAACAAAAACATGTTCTACAATATTAAAGAACATATTAATAACTACAAAAACGTCGCGATACCATAGGTCTAACTATTGATTGTAGTTATGTATTTTAAAAGTTGATAGAAATGCCGACCAAAATCAGACCACGTTATCCATACCTTTGTATGAACCCTTATCCATATAAATCATTTCGTATTCAAGACTGTTTCAATACCTGTCTATTACTTTAAAATTGAATTATCCAAATTGAACGTGGCATTCAAAAGATATTACGGATTTAAAAATCTAAACGCCGCCGCGCCTTGGCCGTGCGGCCCGCTCAGCGCAGCGCGGGCAACGCGGCGAGGGGCACCGGAGTGCAGGAGAGGGGCGTGCACATCTATGAAATGGTTTCTTATTCGTGGTCCACGTAGGTATGTGTTCCACGGATACCTTTTTATGCCCTACCCAATAGGTAAACAACGTGTAAATATACGGTCTTACTTAAAAACGCCGCTCAAACTTAATCATTGCTTAAGATGCTAAGTTAACTTCTCTCTGACGTGAAGTGGCACGTGCAAGAAAAAGACAGAGAAGTTTAAGCAGTGACTAAGTTTAAGCGTTTAAAGGCCGATAATATTATGTAGTGCCCTTGGTTCACCCGATAGGTGACCTAAGGGCAAATATAAAAAAATGTGCCCTTGGTTCACTCAATAGGTGCGAACCACGGGTAAATCATTAAACAAATAGCTGCACCCCGCGGTTTTACGCGATTCTTGGGATAAAAGTAGCCATGTTTTATTCTAAGGTAAAAAGTACCTATCTCTATACCAAATTTCATCCTAATCTAGGCATCCTAATTTAAGAGGCGCGTGCCTATTAAAGAGAGTAATAAGCTATGATCATATCTTGAGGTTCTGATAATATGGAGACTTCACTCCAAGAGATGAAACAGTTATTCGTCTTAGTCCTATCTACTAATAATAAATAAGACAAGACGACTTGTTTACAAATTTATTTATGGTGGTTCTCAACGGCCGGGTCAACAAAATAATGTACGCGTCCTAAGGGCAGACGGCCTAGACACTTCCCTGACTATAGCCTCGGTTATGGAGAGGAGACGGGGCTGGTGACGAGCTGCGGGATGTGATTCTCGATGGTGCGACTGCCAAGCGACGTCGCCTTCGTTCCGGTAACTTGGACCCTGCAATAACATCCGGGTCGGTCAGGAACAGACATCGGAAGTCTCCTCTGATTGTGGCCCATGTCCGGAAATAGTAGGAAGTACTAGGCATTCTACAAGCGTGATGGGTGTGCGGAAGCCACAATCAGACGGAGTTTACATGAATATAGAAGTATATTTACTACTACAGAAAAGATATAAATAATAATACAACAAGCGTATTAAAGCTTTAACGGCTACTTTACTACAGCCTACCTACTTTGGAAGTAATATCTAGTCGTAGTAGGTTAATGTAAATATTAGCGTGCATATGAAGGAAAAGTCCAAGATTGCATAGAAAAGTTATAATTGTCCGAACTACACAGCACACAAGAAATGAGAAGGCGGAAGGAAGAATCACAGATAGTTTTAGGCAAGATCAGGAAAGAGAAACAATAAAAACGTAAGCGCGCGGAGCATGAAAGCGACGCGGGCTTCGCGTGGCAAGAGCAAATAGCGACTGCTGGATTCACAAGCGGAAGCGGCGCGGGCGGCGCGCGGGCACAGCCAGCGCTGCGCCGTAACGGTAAATTGGCATAATAGTATTGCGCGCGCGGCGATGCTTGTGTAAATAAAATATAACTTGTCTAGTGTGATGAATGTGTGAAAGACAATGTGTGTGAGTAATGTGTGAGTGTGTAATTATATACTTACGTAAAATAGATAAGAAATAAAATATTGATATATGTTTTGTGTAGTGTACATTAATAAATAAAACGAATTAATAAATAATGTAATAATATTAGGGTCACCTACATCACTCCCTTCCAGAGACCGACTTAGGGCGAGTAATAATTAGGAAAGCGAACTCTTCTTCCCGATCTAGTAAATTTTACTGGGGGGCCCTGTGGCGTTGGTAGTGGGGGGTCTGGAGGTGATAGGTGAGGGGTTTCCTCAGGCGGAACGTTGCATCGTGGTGGAGTTGTGTCGTCGGACAGTATATAGGCCGGCTTTAGGCGGTCTATGCTTACCGTCACGTGTTTACTCCTAACGCTAATCATATAGGTCTTTGCACCTCTTCTGAGCACTTCGTATGGCCCGGTATAAGCGGGCTGGAGTGAGCCACGTAGCACTTCTTCCCTGAGGAATACGTGACTACAAGTGGCAAGCTCTTTAAATACGAAGGCTCTGTGCTTAGTGTGGTGCTGAGGTGGGACTGGGCGTACTTTCTCGGCAAAGGCCTTCATACGGGCTGAGAAATCGGTGATGTCGGTGGTTAGGTGGTAGGCAACGTTATGGCCGAAAAATTCGCCAGGCAGACGAAGCGGCTCACCGTACACCAGCTCAGCTGATGAGGTATGAAGGTCTTCTTTGAAGGCACTCCTTATGCCGAGTAGTACGAGTGGAAGAGTCTCCATCCAATTTGCGTCAGCGTGGCAGGTTATTGCTGCCTTCAGCTGTCGGTGGAACCGTTCAACCAAGCCGTTGCACTGGGGGTGGTAGCTGGTAGTCCTACGGTGATCGAAACCGATGGATTTGGACAGCTGCTGAAATAGTGCCGACTGGAATTGTCCGCCTCGATCGGTTACGATCTCGGTAGGACAACCGTATCGGGACACCCAGTTGGAAATGAACGCTTTGGCCACTGTTTCGGCGGAGATATCGGTAATAGGCACAGCTTCCGGCCATCGCGTGAAGCGATCGACGGCTGTGAGGCAGTACCGATATCCACCAGCGGGCGGTAAAGGGCCGATCAGGTCTAAATGGACATGTTTGAAACGCGCCGAAGGTAAATCGTGCGTACCTAGAGGTGAGGCAACGTGTCTCGTTACCTTCGAACGCTGGCAAGTCAAACATGCCTTAGCCCATTCTCGGCAGTTCTTTCGCATCAGTGGCCAAACGAAGCGTTGTGCAACGAGCTTGGCCGTGGCGTTAGCGCCGGGGTGGCTGAGCGAGTGGAGGCAGTTAAATACCTGCTGACGCAGTTGCTGCGGGACGAAAGGCCTGGGTGCCGGTGTACTGACATCGCAGTACAATACTGCACGACTCCCGGGTACGCTCGTCTTGATTAGGCGTAGTGAAGTATCGCCTTCAAGGTGATCTGCAAGGTCTGGATCAGTGGCTTGGAGCTCAGCCATCACTTCAAGGTCGACTGGTATCTGCAGTTCATCAACGCGCGACAGTGCGTCAGCAACTAAGTTGTCTTTGCCGGCGATAAAAACGATCTCTGTGGTGAACTGCGATATGAAGTCGAGGTGTCTATACTGACGCGGCGAACAGTTACTTTTCCGCTCATGGAAAGCGTAACAGAGTGGCTTGTGGTCAGTATAGACTGTGAAGTGAGTGGCTTCTAGCATGTGCCGAAAGTATTTTATGCTCTCGTAAATGGCAAGGAGCTCGCGGTCGTACGGAGAGTACTTTGTTTGCGAGGGACTCAACTTGCGAGAGAAAAATGCTAGCGGCTGCCAGTCTCCATCCTTCAGCTGCTGTAAGGCTCCGGCTATGCCCGTATCAGAGGCGTCTGTGACGAGTCCCAGCTTAGCTTCTGAGTCGGGATGAGCCAGGAGAGCTGCTTTACAAAGGCTCTTCTTTCAGTCCTCGAAAGCTTGAAGTGAATTCCCTTCTATGACAACTGGATGGGAAGCTTTAACCGAACCGGTAAGCAAGGCATTCAGCGGTGCCTGAATCTGAGCGGCGTTAGGCAAAAATCGCCTGTAAAAATTCACCATCCCTAAAAATCGTCGGAGTTCTCGAACGGTTTTTGGTGGGGGGTAATTGGAAATCGCCTGTACCTTGCTATCCAGTGGCTTGGTGCCCTTTTCAGAGATTTGATACCCGAGAAATGTTATCTCGGATGCACCGAAGACACACTTGGCAGTGTTAATAAGTACGCCGTAGTTTTTCATGCGGGTGAAAAGTTGGCGCAGGTGGTCTTCGTGCTCACGTGATGACTTACTGAACACTAAAAAATCGTCCAAATATGGGTAGCAAAAGTCAAGCCCACGTGTCATTTCGTCAGCAAATCTCTGAAAAGTTTGCCCTGCGTTCCTAAGTCCAAATGTCATAAATGGAAATTCATATAAACCGAAGGGTGTGGTAATCGCGGTCTTGGGTATGTCCTCCTCCGCGACTGGCAGTTGATTATAGGCCTTAACTAAATCGATTACCGAAAATATCGTACAACCGGACAGACAGTGTGAAAAATCGTGTATGTGTTTAATCGGGTACTGATCTGGTATTGTTCGTGCGTTAAGTTGCCTATAATCCCCACAGGGACGCCACCCATTATCTTTTTTAGATACAAGATGAAGAGGTGATGCCCACGGACTATCAGACGGTCGTGCCGTCCCGTTACTTATCATGGCATCAAATTCTTGTTTCGCAATTTTTAATTTATCAGGGGCAAGTCGGCGTGGAGAGCTTGATACAGGTGGGCCTGGTGTAGTGCGAATGTGGTGTTTAGTGTTATGTTTTACAATACCTGGAGTACCAGCGGGGCGGGTTATCTCCGGGTATTCTGCCAAAATTTTATGATACTTACTGTCACCACCAGTCGCTATTTTTACACTAGATACGAGGCTACTACTTATATCTAAACATGCTACAGTACTGACATTGGTAAGGCTATCGACAAGTTTTTGTTGGCTGACATCGACAATTAGCCGGTAGTGCGAAAGAAAATCAACGCCTATGATTGCTTTCGTTACGTCAGCGATTACAAAACGCCACGGAAAATTACGGCGTAGGCCTAGGTTAAGATTTAACTGTATATAGCCATACGTGTCTATAGCCGAGCCATTGGCAGCACAGAGCTGATATGAAGTTTTAGCACGTCGCTCACGAAGCGCGGAAATCGGATAAACACAAATATCACTACCAGTATCGATGAGAAATTCCGTGCTGGTCCCGCGGTCCGTGATGAACAAGCGACCCGTTGAGATGTGGCGGTCATCGGTCGCACTTACTGACCGCCCGTCGCGTTTCCCGACGCCTTATAGTCGCACGGTTTTACGCACCTTTGCGCCTTCGCTCCGTGCTTGCTGTGGTACCAGCAGATAGGGTACCTGCGAAAGTTCGACTGCGAGCGGCGAGACGAGGAGCGGTTCCGTTGGTCTCCACCCCGTTCTCTCGGTCGCGGTTGGTGCTGCGACTGTGCCATCAGGGCGCTCACTTGTCGCGTAAGTTCTGCAACCTGGCGCGTTAACTCGTCGATCGGCGAAACTGACGGTGTCGATGACGTCACCGTGGCTGCGACCTGGTGCGCCGGCGGTGTCGCGATGTCGTGGACGCGGTCGGCAAGCTCGGCGAGCGCGTCCAGGGATAACGTAGACTGCGACGCGACGATCGGCTGCATCGAGGTAGGTAGCCGGCTGGTCCATATGGTCCGCAGAAAATCCTCCGGGATTTCTGGTCCGGCGAGGTGCTGCAGATGGCGCAGGAATTGCGACGGCTTCCGGGTTCCGAGTTGCTCGTGGGTAAGTAGCTGCTTCACCTTATTTTCCCGGGACGCCGACAAGCGCTTGATGAGCTCGTCCTTCAGGCGCTGGTAGTTGGGAGGAGAGGTAAGAATGTCCTCAATCTCGGCGGCGTACTGACGATCGAGCGTGGCCAATATGTGGTAAAATTTGGCCGTTTCGTCTGTCACTCGCATAATCGCAAACTGTCCCTCCACTTGCGCGAACCAGATGGCAGGTTTTTCAGGCCAAAAGGGAGGTATCTTGATGTGCAATGGTGGCGGCGGAGTACTCGTTACGGGCGTAACGGGCGTGGCGGGGCTCGCCATCTTGATGTGCGCACGACGTGGTCGCGTATTTACGTTTACTTGCGTGTTCTCTGTGTCTGATCCGCTCGACGCGGTCATCTGAGTGCCGATGTCCCTTTCTGTGCTCATGTCGAAGGTCACCAGTTTGGAAGTAATATGTAGTCGTAGTAGGTTAATGTAAATATTAGCGTGCATATGAAGGAAAAGTCCAAGATTGCATAGAAAAGTTATAATTGTCCGAACTACACAGCACACAAGAAATGAGAAGGCGGAAGGAAGAATCACAGATAGTTTTAGGCAAGATCAGGAAAGAGAAACAATAAAAACGTAAGCGCGCGGAGCATGAAAGCGACGCGGGCTTCGCGTGGCAAGAGCAAATAGCGACTGCTGGATTCACAAGCGGAAGCGGCGCGGGCGGCGCGCGGGCACAGCCAGCGCTGCGCCGTAACGGTAAATTGGCATAATAGTATTGCGCGCGCGGCGATGCTTGTGTAAATAAAATATAACTTGTCTAGTGTGATGAATGTGTGAAAGACAATGTGTGTGAGTAATGTGTGAGTGTGTAATTATATACTTACGTAAAATAGATAAGAAATAAAATATTGATATATGTTTTGTGTAGTGTACATTAATAAATAAAACGAATTAATAAATAATGTAATAATATTAGGGTCACCTACACCTACCACACTATTGTAAAATAATTATATAACGTTCAACACTTACCCAATACGGGGTTTGACACTGGTGACACGTTTTTATACTTCGTTATGAAGCAACGAAAATATTAATATTATTCTTTACAAATTTAAAGGACGCACGCGTAAAAATCTGTCGCTAAAAAATAGGAGCGACAAGCGTGCTCTCACTCGCAGTACAAAATGAGGTGTGGCGACCTGCCGGCTGCCGGGCGACGACGGAGCGCGAAGACAATAGGCGCTTGCGCAGGGCCGGCCGCAAAACATGTGGGGAATAGACGGACGGACTAAGGAAGGGGAATCGTTGGGCACAATGAACGATCAGTTTAAATTAAACTATAATTTGTTTTTTTAAATTATTATAAAGGATTTTAATTTTATTGGTAACGTTTCATCGTTACAGAGATAGATTTAAGATCCCGAGTGAAGGCCTCGTCATTAATATTCGTCATACTCCGCATTGCCATGAATCGAACTACCGGCTTAGGTTTTTTGATATTTGATTCACTGATAACCAAAGCGTGATCACTCAAACATGTGTTATGAACTACTGTTACCTTCTTACACTTCTCGGGAACATTGGTTAAAACCAGGTCTATGAGACTTGAGTCTATGAGTCATCCGTCCTTCGGGTAGGCTCTTTTACTATCTGCTCGAGACTGAGTGTGCACAGAAGGTTAGCAGTTCCCTAGCTCTTGAACTATGCGGGGTGAGTAAGTTGATATTAAAGTCCGTTAGAACGCATACGTACTCACAGTTAGCGCATACACAAAGTGACTCATTGAGAGCGTCCAGTGCCGTAGTAAGTTTAACACTTTCCGGCCCCAACAGCTGTCTCAATAGCCATCCGCGCCCCGGGTAGCGTGAGCGTGAATTAGAAGTGTTAGTTTTTTCACAAATGCTGCAAATGATCTATCCTTTGGCTGTAGAACTGCGTTTTGATAGCCGTCAGAAAACTTCCCATATGATCAAAATTAGTGTAATTATATTACAATTATATAGTGCTTTAATTTTAAGTAGGACCAAATCCGTGCCCAACTCGCACTTGACCGGTTTTTATTACGATAAAGCAAAAATGTAACCATATCGTCCAATCTAGCGTTTACATACCGTAAATCCAGTTTAAACTTTTTTTTTTATTTGTTCATAAAAGTAATTAAAGTACTAAGTAGGTAATACTAATAATAGAAATACCAGCTTAAGGCGTGTGACATTTTGGCCTACTTCATACAAAGAGGTACATATGGGGAATTTGTACCACGAGGCCACCTAACATTCACCCGTAATTAGGGGAAAAAAACAATGCATACTTGCCACGCTTGCCCGATTATTGGAGGTTTTGTGTTCCAAGTTGTAAACAAATAGAAAATTAACAATATTTGTCAAAATAATGAAAGTTACCTGTGAAAAATAATTCAGTGAGACTTTAAGGTTTACTTGAGCTGTTGTTGCAGCTTTTATACACACAATACGGCATGTCGAAAGCAATTTAGTGTCAAGTGTCGCGGGACGTGTACTCTGCTCATCGCTTCGTCGCATACTGACCGCGAAAGCGAGATAGAGAATATTGACTACGTGACGAAAACCTAAGCCCCGTGACCGAGCGTAGTATTTTGAAGACTCCCCTCTCCGCCTCCCTGAACGGGTCACGTAGTATGGGTATGTACCTTTATGCCTTCGTGTGCATTCTGCAAGTGCAAGAACACTACTAATATTCGTAATAAACATTTGAGACCACATACGTAAATACACATTAATCACTGTATTTTGTCACAACTGCAATTTATTAGAAAAATATTTTAGGGAAATCTCGTAATTTTGAGGCGATCGTAATGTTACGAGATAGAGAGACTTCGGGAATCTCTCGTCAATGCTCTTGAAAGTACGAGATTCGAGAGCAATAGACAAATACATGTGTTCTCTTTTTGTCATGCAGTAATTAGATTCGTTATCTCTATTTTCCGGCAAATGTAATATGCATACTTATAGCTAGGTATGCTTGATTGTGTTGACTTGTTAATTTTGAACGATTTGCAAGCGCTCGGGCTGGGCCCGTCCATTCCATTATCACCGTCGCTACTGCGCTGCATTATATAACTACTATTGAGCCGCTGACGCGATAAATCACGTTAGTTCCCCCAGCTCCGGGGCGCGAAGGTCAACCAATCGTAAATATAAAGCCAGATCACTAGCAGGTTTCAGCCAGAGAATTCCTTTGCAACTTGCACAAGGCAGAGAGTTGTAGTGATAACATATCGTTGTTACAAGAGATACATTGAAAGGTAAGGTTAATTATTTTTTTAAACTAATTATATAATTTTACATAAAATTGGACAAACTGATTTTAAACTTTCTTTAATTGTCATTTTCGTAATTTTTATATATATATTTTTTCGAAATAAATTACACGAAAGCGAAATCTGTTAGTAGTCGCCAATTTCGCCGGTGGAAAATCGAAAGTTACGGCGTTGAATTTCCGGTAAAACGGTAACGGAACAAGTGAAACCACTGATATGAAATAGCATAAGCAGAGATGACTGGTTTTTTATATTTTTTTATTTTATTACTAGCTGACCCGCCCCGGCTTCACACGGGGATAAATACAGGGATAGAGATAATACGGGGATAGAGTTATAAATTGAGCTATGTAATTAATTCTCTAAGACAAAAAAAACAAAAAAAAAACAATTATTAACCGACTTAGAAAAAAATAGTTTATCAGGTCGACACACCCCGCGACCACCCACCCGCGTGATGATGAAAAACGGCGAAGGTGATAATAAAAAAAATCCTGTATGTTATTCCGGGATAATACACAATACACCACTACTTTTTTTAAGTTAGCTTTTTTTAACAGCGTTATCTATTTCCGATACTGAACACATTCCTGAAGAAAAAAACTGAAAATATGAGGTAAAAAAAATGTCTCGAAAATTTGGTAATTATTGGACACTAAATATGCAACACAACCATTTACGCAATTTACTCTATTACCATGTGCGTCAGCTGATTGAAGTCATTCATAAGCAGTGCGTCCCTCTCTTCGCTCAATTCTGCGCCGACGCCGGCGGCGGCTGTAATCAAAGGCGCGGCGCAAGCAAGCGATTCAAAGGGAGCCGCCGCGACACCAACGTACTGTCGTTAGTCGCGTGCTAATTGCGGTCAAGGTAACACCGGTTGCAGTGACCTTTCGCGCCGCGTCGTCGATGCGCTATTTTGATAATGGCGTATCAATACAGTGCTCGTGAATACACTTTAATGTTACGTGCATATTTTCGGCCTTACCTAAAATAATCTCGATTCTCTTAGTCACTGCTTAAACTTCTCTGTCCTTTTCTAGCACGTGCAACTTGACGTCAGAGAGAAGATGGCAGAGCATGTTAAGCAGTGACTAACGGTTGAAAAGTTTTTTTAAGTAAGGCCGTAAATGTGTAACGAAAATGCCACTGCAGCCGTGCAAATGTATCGTGAGCTGTACCCGGACTCTCGTCAACCGACCCGAATAACGATTGTGAGTGCGTATCAGTGGTTGCTGGACCACGGGTCTTTTCACACCCCGTCTCATGCCTGGGGACGGGGGAGACCCGCATTGTCCCAAAATGTTTACGACGACGTGCTAGCGTACTTCGAGGAAGACCCTCGGAGAAGCACCAACGACGCTGCTCGCCAGTTTGGCATCAGTCAGTATTGTGCGTGGAAAATAGTGAATTCGGCAGGAATACATCCGTACCATTATCGAAAAGTACAAGAACTTAATAGTGTCGATCACAGTTCGCGAATCAGTTTTTGTAACTGGGTGTTGAATAATGTAGGTGCAAACATTCTGTTTTCGGATGAATGTATGTTTACAAGAATTGGTTTATTCAACCATCACAATCAACATTGGTGGTCATATCGGAACCCAAAACTGACGCGTCAACATTCTTTTCAGCATCGGTTCAGCCTGAACGTTTGGGCCGGAATCCTTAATGATAGACTTATCGGCCCGTTTTTCATAGAGGGACGCCTCACGGGTGAGAGCTATCTGGAACTTTTAAGAACGATGGTGTCCACTATGCTAGACGATGTACCGCTGGCCTATCTTTCAGGATTGTGGTTTCAACAGGACGGCGCACCGCCGCATTATCACCGAGCAGTGCGTGAATTCCTTAACGAGCAGTTCGGAGGCCACTGGATCGGTCGTGGTGGGCCGGTGCCGTGGCCGGCCCGCTCGCCAGACTTAACACCTATGGATTTTTATCTGTGGAGTGAAATTAAACGCCGAGTGTATTCGGTGAACCGGACACCGTCGATTTATTAAAACAGCGCATCATAGACGCTTTTGATGAAGTGAGATGTGAAGTTAACGTTTTGAACTCTCTAAAGAGCAATTTAGTGAAACGTGCTAGAGTGTGCATTGACAATGGAGGTGGACATTTCGAACAATTATTAAAATACCTGTAATGTAAGTGTAAATATCTTTTTAACTGCCAATCTTTGTAAATAGTTGATTCCAACTTTTTAAATACGCCAAAATTACCAATTTTTTCATTCAACATTTAACTTACATTTCAAAGTGTTTAATAAAAAAAATACTTAATCAGTCACATAATTAACGTAGTTTTGCCGGTCCTAAGCCCGTAAAAGTATGAAGGGAAAGTTAGAATCGAAATGTACCTATTTAAAATCGTTTCAGAGACAAACTACCTTAGCCTAAGCTACAGTAGTAGGTAGGTATTGTTTCTAGAACACAATAAGGTCGGTGATAGTGATTTCGCGGCATTTGTAATAAAATGCCTACAAAGCTACCACCCACGCTACTCCATTATGATTTGACACATCAATCAGTGCGAACCAGTGCGGTGCGAGTGAAATGGAATGAGCGCGTTCATTGATAAGGTGACGTAGTATTTTGATTGTACTATCATAATACGGTGTTCATAATTTGTGGCAGGATATTTGTAATTATAAACTTGTTATAACTGAAGCTCTATGGCATATAGAGGTGTACTGACAGCGTATTTACGATGTATGTATAGGTATAAATCGCGTGTTAAAATTAAGCTAACTTAAATAAAGTAGTGGTGTATAAGCACTGCTAATATAAGCTCTCCATTTCGAGTTTCATTTGTTTTGAACCTTATAAAGTTTTATCTCCCCGTTTAGATCCCCCATTAAATCAACCCATTCAAAAAAAATATACATATTTTCAAACGACTTCAAAAAGGACGTTCTCAATTCGACAATACTATGTTTTTATTTATTTTTTATTGTATTGTTGCATTGCAAAAACCTTATCATGTTTTTTCGTTGCAAACCTTTGTTTTGTGTTCCTCGACGCTCAGACGTATCCTGTGGGTTTTCTTCTATCAGTCGAAGGGGTTCTTCAGACAAAGAAGTAAGAGAAAGAACAGGGAAACCTAAGAATCTAGAAACATTTTTGTTGTCATTTGCTTCGTAAATTCAGGAGTCCTTCCTCACTGAAGAACGCCGGTGGAACATAAGAACTTGTTAAATATGATGTGGCTTATCATTTTGTGTGGGATATCACAATGTTTTACACGTCTTTTTATAGAACTTTCGTTTTAGAATCAATATATGTTTCCAAATTAGCATTGTCTTCGATCTTGTTTACATCTCGCTTGACAACATGACGTTTGTGACGTTGATATTGACGTTTCGTAGATTCCTGTAATTTTTTCATTGAGAACAGAATTCATTAGTGTCTTTCCACACGTTGCCAACGCGGACAGCGTGTAAACAGCCCTTTATTGATTTATCAATTCAGAGTTTTGTTTGTTTTTACGCCGGCAAGTCCTGGCAACATCCTTTTTAACTTTGGTTTTTGATGGCGTAAGCAAGCGAATAATCCGCTCCTGTAAATTAAACACCACACCGCAGAATAGTATGTGATTTTACTTGGTTTTCAACCTGATTCGTTGCCCGCCGGAGATTGAAGCGAGGATTATCATTTTTCACTCGTTTCCACAGAACTTTGGGATGCCTGTCGTGCATAGAATGACCACATGGCGACCGCTGACCCCTTGAGGCAGTTCTAAGCGGCGGATTGGTATAAAACCCACCTCGCCTTGTTTCCAAATCCACGTACCTAAATTATAATAGATTTAGAAGTAACGTCGTTGTCTCACTGTTGCAGATTCCGCCGTTTTTTTAAATTGTGTTTGTAAAGCGTCCATGTCTACGAAATGACTCGTCGCCTACCATTTTGATTTCGACGTCGATACGTCGCAATAACAGTTAGAAGAATTTAGAAGCAGAAATATGTTTTGGTGAAGCTCAATTCGTCGTCAGCCATAAAACGTCCACTGCTGGACGAAGGCCTCCCCCATTATAGAGGGGTGTTGCCATAATCCCCACGCTTGGCAGGCGGCTTGGGGATCGCAGAATGCTCACCACCGTTAACCAAGAGGACGCTGCAGCCCGTCCTCCAGTGGGTCTGGTTGCAGTTTAAGGACATACCCAGGTCACTTAATCAATATTAAGCTGAAGCTCAATTAATTAATATTAATGCTACGCGCATTTGGTATATAAATTTTCCCTTAATTTTCTCACGTCAGTAAAGTGTCTACAACGAAGAAAGAACCTAGAATGTTTTTGGACTTTAACTAGAAATTATGTGGTTAAGATTTGTAAATTTAACTTCAACGAGCAGAACTGGCCCTTCTGACTCAATCCTTTGGTGTAACTTTGAAACTAAGAACTACAATATTAAAGATTAAACTTATCTATACTTAACCTAGTACCTAAGTACTTAATTTTACATTGTTTAACGAATGTACTAACATAATAGAAATAACTTAAAGAATGTACATATAACTAACAGAACCGTCATTGATGTACAATGATAAGAAATTGAAGAATATTTTCCAATACATTAGATTTGGACGCTAACTCCTGGTCTCATTTCCCAGCATTATCGTGCTGGTGGCGCCCTTGTTAGAATTAGTAATCTCAGATAGGTAGGTCTAACCCCATCTCACCCGCCAGAGGCAGGCCCGCAGAGCGCACACAGAACCCACTAAAAATAAAAATAAAAATAAAAACAGAAAAATAAACTTGTCCGAGATAAACTCAGAAACTACGCCAGTTTCTTAAAATATGATCTATGAAGTCCGGCGCTTTACATAGGCTATGTTTTATCAAAATCTGCTCAGGAATATAGAAGTTATGACGCAATTTATGAAAAATAATACAAGTCCACTATAACTTGAACCCCCGAACATATCGAGCCCCTAAGGTCTGAAGATCAGCTTATACTGGTTAATGTTTAATTTGAGAGTTTGCGAGTAAGGAAGATGAATGGATTGACATACGATTTTCTAAAAATGTTGTGTTGTCATAAGCTAAGTAACACCACACAGCACAGCACAGCACAGTAGGTAGGCCTCCTCCTAGGTGGACCGACGACATTGTAAAAGTCGTGGACAACCGGTGGATACAAATGGCAGGGTGTCGTATACAGTTTGGCGGTCTAAGGGGGAGGCCTTCGTTCAGCAGTAGACGTCTCCAGGCTGATGATGATGATGATGGTAGTCGCGGGCAACCGGTGGATGCAAATGGCAGGTTGTCGTACAGAGAGGCGGTCTAAGGGGGAGGCCTTTGTTCACCAGTGGATATCTACGGGCTGATGATGATGATGATGATGGTACTCGCGGGCAACCGGTGGATGCAAATGGCAGGTTGTCGTACAGTGTGGCGGTCTAAGGAGGAGACCTTCTGCAGACTCTTTTATATTTCTATGATTAGAGGTCCCCTGCGATTTCGTCCGCGCACGGAACAAATTCACTTTAAATCATCCCGAGCAAATTTTCTAAATTGTCATCGTTTCTAACTAAAACGTTTGTATCTTTCAGATAAACTTAAAATGGCTGCAGCTATCAGGATGCTGATACCCCTGATACTGATCTGCCTCCCGTATCTCACACCCGTGGAGCTAGTAGTATACCCTAGTAGTGACCTAGATGGTAGGCGGGTGTTCAAGCCACGGTGGGGTCAAGATTATAATCTTTATACAGCCAAGACAACGTGGCAAAAAAAACTTTCGGATTCACGTAAATTAAATACGCTCGCATTCATAGGCACTCGCGATCCACCGACATTCGAACCTTCCTTAAGGATTTTTCCCGAACGATTATTACCTCTGTCTGATAAATTAACAGCGGGCATACGTGTCTTCGATATGGGCGTTCGTCGGATCAACGATGATTTTGCTATGTACAATCGTTCCTTTGACATGCGAGCGCAATTCAAAGATTTAGTGAATGAAGTAAAGACCTTTTTGGAGAGAAATCCTAAGGAATTCGTTATAATGATCATGCATGCTGAATCCACGGCCATCAACTCGACATTGTCAGACTGTGAAATCCTCAAAACAAAGTACGTTCAAAAATATCCAAATTTATTTGTACAAAATTGGACATTGGACGACACTGTTGGACAGCACCGAGGAAAAATCTTGCTGCTAGAAAAGAGTCCTGCGTTTAGTGGATGTACCGCTCACATATCATGCTTAGTGCGCGATCAGCAGAGTGTCGATGTGCCAGATGATATGAGTGAACAGAGTGTTTATGTTGAAGGACTTCAAGATGAAGTACTTGCTCAAACTTCCAAGTGCTATCTATTTTACTATACGACCAGACGTGACATTACTTATCCGCCAAAACTGAACGGTCACAAAAAACTTGCAGCATTAAATCTAGCTAAACTTCGCCAAACGGTTAGCTTGATTCCTGATTACTATAATAATACGAAAAATTCTCTATACATCACTGTAGCTGATTTACCTACTAATCGACTCATTAATGAAGTTATTGAGAGTAATAACGAATAGTCAAAAATGTTGTATATCACTAAGCTGATGAAAAATAATTCACGTTTCATATTCATATGTCATTGAAATCGCACATAACAACTCGGGGAAAAACAGTTCGCAAATTAATTCACGTGATGAAATCACTCCGGAATTCTACAAGCGATACAGTACTCCGAATGGTTTACACGGCTCTATGTGAATCGATCCTGTCATATTGCCTGACTGCCTGCGGAGGAGCGGGAGTTACAGCAATGCTCGAAGTGCAGAGGGCACAACGCGCAGTGCTCAAGGTTATGAAACAGCTTCCATACCGTTTCCCAACCGCTGATCTATAGCTGAATCAAGAGTGCTAAGCGTCCGCCCATTATATATCCAAAAAGTAACACAGTCAGTGCACCGGAAACAGTTGAATTCCGTCGACGATTGTACCACTAAGAGGAGACTTCCTCGTGCGCCAGAACCCCGAGTAAAGACTGCTTTTGCACAGCGTCTTCCAGATTTCAGGCACCCATATATTTACAACAAAGTTAGCAAACAATGTGAAATCCTTAATAAAACAGTAAGAGAAAGTAAAAACATAGTTTTCATGTATCTACAGTCCCTTACGTACAAAGAAACTGAGGACTTCCTTAAAATTATCAGTTAAACCAACGCCAACATACAACACAACACACCCTTTCTCTCTCTCATACACCTCCAAACACACCCCCTCCACACACACCATCTTCCACACACATGCTCCCACACCCCCCCACACACTTAGTCATCTCCTAAACATTATTAATTTGATCTTAGTATTTTCATAGACCGCGATAGTAAAATTATGTAACGTTTAAATTAGAGGAACTTTTACCGCACCGTACTTGTTATATTGTCCATTATTTTGTAATCAAGTGTATCCGTAATGGACCCTGCGATACAGGTCTCTCCTAGTGCAGGGTCTACGAGTATCTTTTATCTACACATGTACACAAATATTATAAAGATAAAAGATTTGTATTTTTGTATGTTTGTAACGAATAAACTCAAAAACTTCTAAACCGATTTCAAAAATCCTTTCAGCACTAGAATACTACATTATCTCTGAGTAACATAGGCTATATTTATTTCTAGAAAAAATTAGGAATCCCTACTAAAACTTCAATAATGTAACCCAAGGTGTAATTTTCTTGCCATAAAAAAATCTTTCATCGCATGCGCTGCGGAAACTATTGAAGATATAACAAAAAAATGTTCTACAATATTAAAGAACACATCAATAACTACAAAAAACTTTGCAATACCATAGGTCTAACTATTGTAATTATGTTACTATATCGACTTTTTTACATCTTAAAAGTTGATAGAAATGCCGACCAAAATTAGACCACGTTATCCATACCTTTGTATGAACCCTTATCCAAATAAATCATTTCGTATTCAAGACTGTTTCAATACTTTTTGAATTATCCAAAACGGACATTCCATACAAAAGATATTACGAATTTAACAATGTCAATCCAAACAAAATACTGTTAGAAAAATAAACGCCGCCGCGCCGCACCGTTGCGGAGTACCGCAGTACTATTATTTATTCTGTGGCTGCGCCGTGGTTGGTTACACCACAGAATAAATCGTAGTTCCGAGCAGCGCAGCAGGCAACTCGGCGAGGGAGAGGGCACCGAGGTGCGGGAGAGGGGCAATTTATTAATTCTTCTTAATTTTTAAGTTTATTCCAATATCTAGGTAAATTAGTATTTATTTGTCACAAAGAATATTATTTTATTTTTATTTTATTTTATTTTTTATTTTATTTTATTTGGACAACCAACAGCCTTCTTACGGGGAAAGAAAAAACATTATAATGAGCACATATAGGCCAATAAAGGTTATCACTAATAGACAGTGATGCTTACGCTAACATGCGACACACACACACAAAAGGAAAATAAAGTAGGTAAATGTAGTAGAAATAAATGCAATTAATATGCTAAGAAGAAACACAAACTCAACTGTCTCTTTAGTACTAAAGGATCGATAGGCCGTGCTTTCGCAGTCCCTATGCGTACTGAACATCTGGATCAAGCCAGCTTTTGCCCTTTTGCTCCACGCGAGGTTTCTGTCCTCGCTGAGCTGGCCTTAGGACACCTGCGTTATTCTTTGACAGATGTACCGCCCCAGTCAAACTCCCCGCCTGGCAGTGTCCTCGAACCGGATCACGCGGGAGTTGTACGGCGACGAGCGTTGCCGCCACGTCGCCACTCTGCACGCTTGGAACGAAACACCGTGCGCGTGCCGATATAATCGACCGCGCACCGCTTCCGCCCAACCGAGTAAGTAATGAAACAATGAAAGTAGTGGTTTTTCAGCGACGACCGCGAACGATCTCCCACTTATGCTACACCTCTCATGTCTCCTTACAATGCCAGACTAGAGTCAAGCTCAACAGGGTCTTCTTTCCCCGCTGATTTTCCCAAGCCCGTTCCCTTGGCTGTGGTTTCGCTAGATAGTAGATAGGGACAGTGGGAATCTCGTTAATCCATTCATGCGCGTCACTAATTAGATGACGAGGCATTTGGCTATTTTATGAGGGTCATAGATTACTCACGCCGTGCGGGGGGTGTGGGGGGGCGCACAGCCCCCCCACTGATCCGGAGATCCCTCCCGCATTGGGTTGGCGAGCGCAAGTATCCAGACCGTATTGCGCCTGGATGTTGGTCAGACGGCAACCACCGCCCTGCCTAGCTACCCAACCCCGGGAGCTAAATCAGGCAAGACGGCCGAGGTAGGGAAATCCCCCCTCGTCTCATAAGAGTAATGCCACGCGCACGAACGTCAGCAAGACTCTCACCCAGTCCTATCAGGTTTACCAGCACAGCCCCTGAGAGACCAACGCCAGATGGAGGGCACCGTAGCCGAACGGTGGGGCCCCCTCCCCCTCAGAACTCATGTCGACAAAGTTCCCTTTGTCACGTTTGATGAGTAACCGCCGGGAACGCTCTCGCATTTCCCTACTTCTATTAATTACTGGGAGGCGGCGCCTCTTCCCCACTTTCGTGGGAACGGTTGCCGGCCTTTCTGAACCCCATTTGGCTATTTTATGAGGGTCATAGTTACTCACGCCGTGCGGGGGGTGTGGGGGGGGCGCACAGCCCCCCCACTGATCCGGAGATCCCTCCCGCATTGCGTTGGCGAGCGCAAGTAACCAGACCGTATTGCGCCTGGATGTTGGTCAGACGGCAACCACCGCCCCGCCTAGCTACCCAATCGGGAGCTAAAACGGGCAGGACGGCCGAGGTAGGGAAATCCCCCCTCGTCTCATAAGAGTAATGCCACGCGCATGAACGTCAGCAAGACTCTCACCCAGTCCTATCAGGTTTACCAGCACAGCCCCTGAGAGACCAACGCCAGATGGAGGGCACCGTAGCCGAACGGTGGGGCCCCCTCCCCCTCAGAACTCATGTCGACAAAGTTCCCTTTGTCACGTTTGATGAGTAACCGCCGGGAACGCTCTCGCATTTCCCTACTTCACTTAATTACTGGGAGGCGGCGCCTCTTCCCCACTTTCGTGGGAACGGTTGCCGGCCTTTCCGAACCCCAGTTTTACGGGTAGTCCGGGCGTGAAGTCGGCCCTCAACCCCGATCAGACATTCGCCACGGCCAACAAGATCCCCCCGAAGAAAGGAAGTTATTAACCGTACCCAGGTTCACCCGCTCGGCCCGTATCATCTTCCCGGATTATAAAAAATTCGCGGAACATAATACGTGCGGAGCTTCGTGGAGGTCGTCAGACACAGAACCCAAACAGTTTACCCGCGCTTGCTTGAATTTCTTCACGTTGACATTCAGAGCACTGGGCAGAAATCACATTGCGTCAACACCCGCGAGGGCCATCGCAATGCTTTGTTTTAATTAGACAGTCGGATTCCCCTTGTCCGTGCCAGTTCTGAGCTGACCGTTGAACGACGGTCGTACAGAACCGCGCCGATCACGCCGAAACGCAACCGACACGGCCTTACGGCTAGGAAGATCCGCGGAAGGCCGGAGCGCGGGTCCAGTTTCCGCCCCCTTGCGAGGGCATCGACCAGGCCCGGCACCGGCCGCATCCGCTTCCCTTCCAAACCCGACACGCCCCGGTCCTCAGAGCCAATCTTTATTCCGAAGTTACGGATCCAATTTGCCGACTTCCTTTACCTACATTATTCTATCAACTAGAGGCTCTTCACCTTGGAGACCTGCTGCGGATATGGGTACGAACCGGCGCGACATCTCCACGTACATCCCTCACCTGAATTTTCAAGGTCCGCAGAGAGTATCCGGACACCGCCGCAAATGCGGTGCTCTTCGCGTTCCGAACCATATCTCCCTTCCCGGAATCCGAATGCCGAATTTGATCACGGGGGGGCGCTGGAATTTGCCCTTCAGCGTTATGGTTAAAGATTTTGCGGGGGCGAACTCGAGCCTATTTCTGTCCGCCCATTCCGCCACCATCCCCAGCACGGTGGCAGAGACTCTTTCGAGCTCTGCCCGTGATCCCCCCCGGATGAGCACCGTCAAGTCATCGGCATAGGCGACTATCTCCACCCCGGCTATCCCCTGCAGAAGGACGAGCAGATCGTCCATAAGGACGTTCCAGAGACTCGGCCCCACCACCGACCCCTGCGGACAACCCATCGTGGACACCTTCCACACCACGTGGCTTCCCACGATCAAGGCCACACGACGTCCACGGAAGTAGTCCGCCAACATCCGATAGATGTTTGGCGGACAGTCCCGCTTAGCCTTGACCATGACCATGGGCCACCACGCGTTGTCGAAGGCGCCACTGATGTCGAGAAATATGGCCTGCACGTACCGCTCACCCGCAGTCTTCACAGCGTCCAGCATAGCCCGCAGTGCCGTCACTGTCGAGCGGCCCAGTGAGAACCCGTGCTGGCGAGCGCTGATGGCGCGAGTTATGCCGGGAGCGCAGCTCAGCAGAACCCTTTCTAAGATTTTGCCCAGGGTAGGCAACAGCGTTATGGGCCTATACGCCTTCGGATCCGTTAGCGGCTTGCCATTGCCCTTCGGCAGGGCAAGCAGGCGACCGTCCTTCCAGTTTTCCGGAAAAACTCCCTCCCTGACACACTTGCCATATACGATGGTGAATTCAGCCTCGGAAAATTGGAAGGCCCGTTTGATTATTCTGGCTGTTAGCCCGTCGATACCCGGAGCCTTATTTTTAAGCGACAGAACTATCCCTCTGAGAGTTGCGGTCGACAGCGGATCCGCATCCCGCCCCGACGGCGGGAGCGCAGCCATGACGCGAACCTGTGCGTGATAGGCGGTGTCCCGAGACGCGTCATCGTCAGGACACAGCGCCTGCAGCAGGGTGCGCATGGCCCCGCTCACGTCGTCCGAGCAATGCCCTGCAAACACTACGCCATTTACCACGTTAGCTGGTGCCCTACTCCGCCCACTCGCTGCCCTGTAGGCAAGGCCCCACGGGTCCGCATTGCCAGACTCCGCGACATCACGGTTAAACTGGAGCTCGGCTGACTTCATGGCGGACCTATACTCGCAACGCAACGCGTGAAAAACGCTGCGCGCCCTACACTCGCGATCCCCACCCCCCCTACGCACACGCTGCCATACACGCCTAGCCCTGCATTGACGAGCCCGGAGTCTGTCCAGCGCTGGAGTCCACCATTCATAACCCTTGTCATTCCTCGCCATACTTACTAAGCCCAGACATTCAGTAGCCGTGCGCTCGATCACCTCGGTGAACCTTTTGCACAGGACCCCAGCGGGCTCGTCAACGTTCAGCCGTCCCATTCGCTCATGGATCCCCGCCTCGAAGAGGCCCCAATCCACCCCGCGATCCCGGTAGCGCCTCAGCTCACAAGCTTCAGGTGGCACCCGTGCACTCGAAACCGCTTCCTCCGTACTGCCGCGCGTGACGCCATCTATAGTAAACGCGATTAGCCGGTGGTCGCTAGAAGACGCCTCAGTCACGCGCCACTCCGAGACATGAATGCCTCTTGTGGCTAACGTGACGTCAACGTTTGACTCGCCGTTCGCCGTGCTGAAGGTGGCCAAGTGCCCCTCCGCGTTCTGCACGACTAAGCGCCGCGCGCTAATGAAGTCTTCCATCTTAGCGCGGCGCTCTGTCACGACCTGCCCCCTCCCGGTGTAGTGACGTGGGAGGGAATGCCACATTGGCGAGTGAGCGTTACAGTCAGCGCAGATGACCACCCTGGCCCCCCGCAGCCGATCCAGGATGAGCCCCAGCCGGTGCAGGTATGGGTCAATGGGGTCACTGTACTGAAAGTATGCTGTGACAAGGTACAGGTCGTGAGCCCGGACGTGTACAACCATGAAGTGGCAGTCACACAAGTGACGCAGAACCGCACACGGTAACTCCCTGGTGCGGAAATATACACCCGCTTTGGGGTTCTTACCGCTTTGTGCAAGGAAATCGACCATGGAGTATTGCTCCTGAACCAGGACAACGTCCAGGTCGAATTCCCTTGCAACAGAGGGAAGCTCCCGCGTCGCGACCTCGCCACCACCCAGGTTTATCTGGCCCACCCTAAGATGCCGCCTAGGCCCCATAGTGGGTCGTGTTGATTAGCCGCTCCTCCGCATGTTTCCGAGCCGGGCAGTCCCGCGACGCCGTTGGGTGCGCACTCTCCCTACGGAACCGCTTGCAAGTAGCGCAGCATGCCACGGTGGACTTGCAGGCCTCAGTGCGATGCCCAGTCTCGCCGCAACGTCCGCAGGTCTCCTCCTTCGCACGGCAAAACTTTTCAGGGTGACCGTACTGCTGGCACTTGTTGCAGCAGGTGACCCGGACGAAATCGACCACCTCGGCCGCGATCCAACCAATGTATACCAGTCCCTTGGCCAGCAGCACATCCCGTAAACCAGGGGTTACGCTGAACACAACCGTGGTTGTGTTCTGTTGCCTCCTACCCTTCTTGAAGGCCCCCGTCATCTCCTTCCGAACGCGCTCCAGGGGCCACAGGGTTGCGTCCAGGTTCTGCTGGGCAAGACACTCAACAACCTCATCAAAGGTCGGGTCGCCGTCCACATTTTGAATCGCCACTAACGGCTGGCGGCGCTTCGGCTCAGTCACCCTCAGGCCCGCGGGAACCGCCTGGCGCAACTTATCGGCAGCGGCTGCCGAGGTCGTCTGCACGACCACCCCTGCGTTCCCCACCTTGCGGACGTTGGCAATTCCTATAGCCATCGACTTAGGGTCGATGGCCCTCTTCAGCTCCACCTTGGTATCATCAGCTGTTTTTATGATCTCGTTCCCCTCTGAGGGGTAAAACGCCAGCACCGGACCTTGAGCCCGTATTGGTCTCGACGCACCCCCAGGGGTGGTCCTCAGGACGGCCGCGAATGATGCCGGCCCCGGAGCGCCCACGTTGTTAATCTGGCCCAGCTCCACTGCCCCGCGGCACTTAAGCGCCTCCGCCTCCGACTCGGCCAACTTGAGGCCGAGAGCACCAACAATGGCCAGGATCTCCTGACCATGTCCACCAATGCTGTTAACCTCACTCTTATTGAGCTTCGATCCCGTGCCGGAGGCCACAGCAATAATAGATCTAACCGCCCGGTTGACGCGCTCGAGCAACTCGAGCTTGGATGCCGTGCTGACATCCAGCGGCCCCTCGGTCGCCCGCGCAGGAGTCGGCTTGTACGCCGGAGGCCCCGCAACTTCGACCGGTGTGGTCGGCGCCGTCGACGGTGCCGAAACCGAAATACCGGCAATCGGTGGTAGTACCGGTGTGCTGCCCTTCCTCCCAAGCATTGGCCTGGGGCGCTCCGTCCTGGGCTTCATCGGGCCCGGCTGCTGTTCATCAGGAGAGGACAAAGGCCTCTTCTTGTCGACCGTCAACCCTGAGTCCGGCGGCGTCCTGATCAGCGAGGTTCGAGGGGAAAACCCCTCCTCGCGGTCCGCCATCCCAACACAAATAATTCACAGTAGAACAATAACGCAATAATACAACTATACAAAATTACAAGTAACACAGAATAAAATAAAAATATATCGCCACTGAAGTGGCCAAAGGAGCCTATTCAGAACTTAAATTAAAAAGGTTCTTTGCCAGTGTCACTGACAATGCAAAGCACTGACAGTTGACACTGACAACTACGAGTTAAAAACGTTCTTTTGTCAGTGTCACTGACAATGCAAAGCACTGACAGTTGACACTGACAACTATGACACACACACACACACGCACACACGCAAAGGACACTATACAAGGCCTCTTCTTGTCGACCGTCAACCCTGAGTCCGGCGGCGTCCTGATCAGCGAGGTTCGAGGGGAAAACCCCTCCTCGCGGTCCGCCATCCCAACACAAATAATTCACAGTAGAACAATAACGCAATAATACAACTATACAAAATTACAAGTAACACAGAATAAAATAAAAATATATCGCCACTGAAGTGGCCAAAGGAGCCTATTCAGAACTTAAATTAAAAAGGTTCTTTGCCAGTGTCACTGACAATGCAAAGCACTGACAGTTGACACTGACAACTACGAGTTAAAAACGTTCTTTTGTCAGTGTCACTGACAATGCAAAGCACTGACAGTTGACACTGACAACTATGACACACACACACACACGCACACACGCAAAGGACACTATACAATATAAGAAATCAAAACCAATCCTGGATTAACTGTCACTATCATATAGAGGTAAATGTCACTGTCACTAGCACTGTCACTGTCACTGTCGCGGTGACCGGTAACGCCGCAGACACGACGTCCCTCTCTAATTTCAAAATGGCCCCCTGCCCTAACGGGCAGGCACCCAAGAAGAAACGAGAGGGGTCGATAAGCAACGAAAAAGTCACCACGAGTCACAGAAAAGTCAGCTCAGTACTACTCCCCGTCCCTCTCACTCAGTGCAAATGGCCGCTGCGTCAGATGACGAAACGCCCTTGCCAGAACGAGAGGGGCCGACAATAGGACTCCGCACACGTGACTAATCGTAATTACGCAAACACAAGAAAAACTACGGAAAACCACACAAAGTAACGAAAACAAAATAAAATAAGCACGCGCGCGCGAAACACGTCCGTCCTCGACAGAAGCCGACGACGAAGTCGATAGGTAGAAGTAGATAGGGACAGTGGGAATCTCGTTAATCCATTCATGCGCGTCACTAATTAGATGACGAGGCATTTGGCTAATAAATTAACCCGTCGTGGGATTCTACTCCACGAAGTTATCATGCTCCGACATAAACTAATTGGTGCCTCCCACTGGTATTGTAGCCACTGGCGCTACCGGCACGTCGGGGGAGTAATCATCACGGAGACGATGACCGCCCAGCGGTCCCCATCTGTAGCATCCCGAAACCACTGACCGGTACATCGTTACCACGCGGGTATTGCGCCGTTTGGATGTTGGTCGGAGGGGCCTGGATGTCGTTCGAAAAGGGACGTCTACAGCGTAAAGCCGATGGGACGACCCCTCCAGGGCACGGCGGCAGCCCCTTCACAGGACCCGGAGCTCCGGGTCAACCGCACTCACTCCACCTATCGCTGTAGCGCGACGTCATCGAATTGAATCGAGTCCAATTCATGTGTGAGCCTCTCAACGCCAACACTGGTAATGCGTTAAGCACGGTCTTCTTCAACCCGACGAGCTTCTGTAGCTCTTTAAAAGAGCCAAAGCTCCACACACCGCGCCAGGACAGAGTGCAAGAGGTCGCGCGGACGCACGTCTTGGGTAGTCCCAGTTTGCCTGCAACCTTCTCGACTAGCTCATCGTGACCACCGTACTTAGCACGCTTGTCCCGATGTGCATCGTCTAAAGGTCGCTGGCCCGTTACTACCTGTACGTCCACGATCATTCCTTCACCACTCCTGGCTGCGATGATGTCAGGCTTCCGAAGTCCAGCCGCAGTAACGATTTTCGGCTCCTCCTCAACCGTCCAACCCTCTTCGACCATTGCGGAACATAGGACCTTGGCGATCTTGTTATGACGGAGGATACGGCCGCCGTGCGTTCGAAAGCACTGCTGGATGGTATGGGTCGTCGTTTCCCTTGCCTCGCAACCAGCTCGGCAATTCAACTCCGTCCCTCCGTCCCTGCGCCCCCTCGAGTTACGTATTCGTGAGGGAAGCGCATTTATGTGCGTATGTACGAATTGCACGTAGTCGCGGCCCGTATACTGCTCGCCTCCGTCTCTAATCCACTTTGTGGATGCCGAGCACTTGGAGGATTCGCGTAACTCGAATCCATCCACCGAGGCGTGCAGGCTCTCACGCCAATACAAGGATACCGATCCTTTTCCAGTCTTCGGGTCGTTCCGGGAGAGTTTGGCAAATTGCTCTTCGGCCCATCTCATCTTCTTCTTAATCCTGTCGGATTTGGCGGCTGCTCTCGCCACTGACCATTCCGAGTGTGCAAGTGCGCCGAATCTACGCAAGACGAGATCCGGCACCCATGCTCTCAGAGATGGGATCGCTAAGCCTCCGTCCTTAGAAGCCGCATGAAAATAGGCCGTGGGCACATCTGCTGGGAGCCTCAGCCATTTACGCATTGCCGCCCTGATCTGGACATCGAGCGTTCGCAACCTATCTGCAGAGATAACGCCCAGCACAAGGCCGTGCAGAAATCTCGGGATCAAATGGTCACGCAGTATCTCGAGCCGCTGTTGCGGCTTGAGAGGGGCCCTAGTGATGTTAGCCAAGGCCTCTTTAATACTGTGCTCGATGGTAATTGATCCAGCCGACTCAAAATCAACCCCCAAGTAGCGCCACCGTTCCACGCAAGAGACCTGCCTTAACAATCTCTTCCCAATCTTAAAAGACCGGTCCGAGACGTAGTGCACCTTCTTGCGCTTCCCGTCCGGCACCATTGAGAGAACAGAGCTCTTCGCATGGTTAAGCCTCAGACCCATCATCTGTCCATACCGGTCCACCACGTCGATGGAAGACTGCATACCTACCTTCGATCCTGCAAGCAGGACTAGGTCGTCGGCGTAGGCCAGAGCCGAGACACTCTCCGTTTCTAGCCTATAGCCAACTCCCTTCGGCAGGTTTGCAAGTACCAAATCCATCGCCATATTGAACAGGATTGGTGACAATGGGTCTCCTTGGCGGACTCCTCGACCGACCGCTACAGGGTCGCTCGCCTCCTCTCCTACGGCAAGGATGGTAGATGCCGTATCATATAGGCGAGCGATGTAATCGCAAAACTCCTTAGGCAGGCCCCTCTTCCTCAGCAAATCGATTAGTGCCGCATGCGACACCGTATCGAACGCTTTGGAGAAGTCTAGCACCGCCACATGGCATTCTCGCAATTTCCTCCTGCAGTCCCCCAGCACCGCGTCTAGTACCGCGGAGTTCTCCAAGGTACCATCAGCGCAGACGAATCCGCGCTGTCGGATGTCTGGCGGACAACAGGCCAACAATCTCTTAGCCAGGATCGAGTGCAGGTGCCTAAGCGGTATCGACGCGATCGAGATCGGTCGGTAATCACCAGGACCCGCAGGTTCATCCTTTTTCGGCACAAAGATCGTACGGCACTGCCGCAGTCTGTCGGGTATCTCGCCTTTGAGCAACCAATACGTGAAGAGATCCGCCTTGGTTTCATTAGAGATTGTAGCCCACGCATCAGGGCGGATACCATCCGGCCCAGGCGCGGAGTGTGGGTTCACGTTGGACGCCGTTACCTCCTCTGGAGTTATCGGCGCCCACAGCTGTGAGTAATCTCGGCTCCCTCCTTTCAGCTCTTCACGCTCAAGCGTTTTCAGGGCTTCCAGTGAGGGTCCAGGAGCTCCAGACACTGCCTCCAGTATAGGTCTCCAGTAGGATTCCATCTCTTGCAGGCTGTGTTTCATGCTCCTGTGTTGGCCATCAATTATCTCTCGAGCTGCGCGACCACGACACTTTTTGTACACTCTTTGCACCATAGCGTACCTCCGTCTCCGTCTCTGGCGGGAGTTCATTTCAGCGTTCTTGGCTACGCTACCTTTCCTCCTGGCGAGGCGTCGCTCCCTACGCTTTTGTCTTTGAGCGTCTGCTAACAGCTCATTCACTACTCGCTCTAGGTCGCTATTCCCCACCGGTGAGGCTCCCCTGGTTTCGACCGGCTCTTGTGGAGTCACGTCCTGCGCTTCATCAGCCGTGGGGTCGACGCTAGCTGAGGGTGTTTCGACTTCAGATTCAAGGTCTGTGAGGTGTAGTCTCACCAGCGCCTTGTACTCATCCTTCCGTCTGACCCCTTTGATCCCCTCAAGGGTTCTTGCTAGCGCCTTGACCGCTGGATCAGCTTGCAGCGCCACATTCACGTGTCCCGAACTGGTCGGAACAGAGATGTTGTCGCCGCTCGCCAACCATCTGGCTTCAGCGCGTGCCAACGTATCGATTTCCTCATTGAGCCACCGCCTCCTCACCTGGGGAGGTGCAGCCTCAGCGTTGGCTTCGATCGGGTGGGCATGCCGCTTGTGCACACCCAGCCCGATCTTTGTATGAAAAGCTCTGTCACATAAAGGGCACTCGAATTTGTGAGTCGCACCTTCAGCTTCGGCATTGAGCCTTTCGTTTGCCCCGGAGCTCCGGGGTTGATTTAACGTCGCTACAGCTGGCTCCTGTGGGAGGCCAGCTGCAGGACTTCGAATTCTTTCTTGGTCCTTCGTAGCTTGTTAAATTAACCCTGTGGTGGGGTGCTAACCCAGCCACTGGGTGTTCGCCTGACACTATTTGCTAGGGTCCACCCGAAGGAAGTGCAGACTTGGTGTAAAACACCCTACGAACCTGTTCTCGGATCCCTCCTCGAACCTCACTCGAGTTCACCCTAGATGTTAAGGTGTGTGCAACCCGTAGGTAACCGAGGACCAGTCACTAACGCCCGCCGCCCCGACACTACCGATGCCAAGTCAGCCGGTGTTAGGACAACGCACGTAGCCTCCTTGTCCTAAGACGTAGCCCCCAGGAGACATTATCGCGTAGCGAATTCTGATTCGGAGCCGGTCCCCCCTCCCTTGTTGGTGCTAGCAGCGGCGCCACGTGCAGGCCAAGGGTAGGAGTTGGGTCTGTTCTAGGTTTCCTTTCGGAAACAAATCCCAAAACCCCGTTGTGGGTAGCACCCAGTGCTTCCCGAGTAACATTTCGTCTCCGATCGTTAGACCCCAGACGCCGTTCTTGGTAGCCAGCAATCCAGTTGCGGAGCATAACAACCACGGTGGAAGTTATTATCGCCTCCGACTCGCGGCCGACACCAGCCGTCCGCCTCGGGCGGAACCACAACCGCCCATGACTGCCACACTTCGTCTCGAACAAGAGGGTATTAGACATAGGACCTCCCTCTCTCTGAGTAGGGCGTCAGTAACACAGGTCTTCCCCCTATGAGAAGAGAGTCATAGTTACTCCCGCCGTTTACCCGCGCTTGCTTGAATTTCTTCACGTTGACATTCAGAGCACTGGGCAGAAATCACATTGCGTCAACACCCGCGAGGGCCATCGCAATGCTTTGTTTTAATTAGACAGTCGGATTCCCCTTGTCCGTGCCAGTTCTGAGCTGACCGTTGAACGACGGTCGTACAGAACCGCGCCGATCACGCCGAAACGCGACCGACACGGCCTTACGGCTAGGAAGATCCGCGGAAGGCCGGAGCGCGGGTCCAGTTTCCGCCCCCTTGCGAGGGCATCGACCAGGCCCGGCACCGGCCGCATCCGCTTCCCTTCCAAACCCGACACGCCCCGGTCCTCAGAGCCAATCCTTATTCCGAAGTTACGGATCCAATTTGCCGACTTCCCTTACCTACATTATTCTATCGACTAGAGGCTCTTCACCTTGGAGACCTGCTGCGGATATGGGTACGAACCGGCGCGACATCTCCACGTACATCCCTCACCTGAATTTTCAAGGTCCGCAGAGAGTATCCGGACACCGCCGCAAATGCGGTGCTCTTCGCGTTCCGAACCATATCTCCCTTCTATAGGATTCCATGGAACTCGAACGCTCAGGCAGAAAAGAAAACTCTTCCCGGACCTCTCGGCGGCGTCTTCAGGCCACTTTGGGTTACCCCGTCGAACTCTAGTTTAAAAAACTAGGGAACGATTATTGAAACGGTTCCGCTGCCGGGTTCCGGAATAGGAACCGGATTCCCTTTCGCTCAAAGGTTGTTATTTTTCAATAATTAAAAAAAAACACAACACATCGACATAAGATTTCTCCTTGAGCTTAGGATCGACTGACTCGCGAGCAACTACTGTTCACGCGAAACCCTTCTCCACGTCAGTCCTCCAGGGCCTCGCTGGAGTATTTGCTACTACCACCAAGATCTGCACCGACGGTGGCTCCAGGCGGGCTCACGCCCAGACCCTTCTGCGCACGCCGCCGCGCACGTCCTACTCGTTACGGCTTAATGATGACCGCCGAAACGGTCATCGCACATGCCGGTAACGGTAGTGTATAGGCAGGACGCTTCAGCGCCATCCATTTTCAGGGCTGGTTGCTTCGGCAGGTGAGTCGTTGCACACTCCTTAGCGGATTCCGACTTCCATGGCCACCGTCCTGCTGTCATGAGCGACCAACGCCTTTCATGGTGTCCCATGAGCGTCCTTTAGGCGCCTTAACACTACGTTTGGTTCATCCCACAGCGCCAGTTCTGCTTACCAAAATTGGCCCACTTGGCACCGTCATCAGATCTCCGGCTTCATCGTTCGAGTAAGCCGGAGTTCTCACCCATTTAAAGTTTGAGAATAGGTTGAAGTCGTTTCGGCCCCAATGCCTCTAATCATTCGCTTTACCGGATGAGACTGTTCGAGTCGACGCCAGCTATCCTGAGGGAAACTTCGGACGGAACCAGCTACTAGATGGTTCGATTAGTCTTTCGCCCCTATACCCAGTTCCGACGATCGATTTGCACGTCAGAATCGCTACGGTCCTCCATCAGGGTTTCCCCTGACTTCGACCTGACCAGGCATAGTTCACCATCTTTCGGGTCCCAGCATCTGTGCTCAGAGCGCGCCTGCATTCGCAGATTGGAAACGAGACGCCTCGGGAGTGCGAGCGGCGGACCGAGATCCGCGCGCCATCCTCCCTGAGCGGTCGACGAGCGACCACCTTCACTTTCGTTAAGCCTTTCAGTTTACGATCTCAATGACTCGCACACATGCTAGACTCCTTGGTCCGTGTTTCAAGACGGGTCCTGCGAGTGCCCGAAACTGAATCATCGCAGACAGATACGCACACGGTCCGAGACAGCACGGCTGCGACGACAGGCGCGCCGCACCCTCGTCCGCACTCGGGCAGGACGCGGGATACGACGTTGCCTTGCGTCGGGCCGGACGCGACAAGCGCGTGAGCGTTTCGTCAGATCTACCGTCCGACGGCCGGTCGGTGCACCCGCCGGTCTCCACGCCGCGCGAGCGCGGCGCGAAGACTCCCGGGGGGCACTTAGACCGACATCGAACGGGTCGCGATGTATTACTGAGAGAGAAGTGCACGCCGTCCCCGGACGCGAGCGACGCGGACGGTGGCAGCGGCCGAGGCCGCGACCATCCGCGCTGCGCCGCTGCGCCGGGGAATGACGATGAATCTCCCCGTTCGTTCATTCGAGTTTCGCAGGTTTACCCCTGGACGGTTTCACGTACTGTTGAACTCTCTCTTCAAAGTTCTTTTCAACTTTCCCTCACGGTACTTGTTCGCTATCGGTCTCGCGGTAATATTTAGCCTTAGATGGAGTTTACCACCCACTTAGGGCTGCACTCTCAAGCAACCCGACTCTGAGGAGAGTCCCTCTCGCCGCCGTCCTCCGTCGCTACGGGCCTGGCACCCTCTGTGGGTAAACGGCCCCGTTCAAGACGAACTTGGACAGGAGAAGACAACGACGAGAAAGCGGAACCTCCCGAACACCACATCTCCCGCCGCCGTGACAACGACGGGATTCAGTGCTGGGCTTATTCCTGTTCGCTCGCCGCTACTAAGGAAATCCTGGTTAGTTTCTTTTCCTCCGCTTACTAATATGCTTAAATTCGGCGGGTAATCCTCCCTGATCTGAGGCCAACGTTATAAATTGGAGGCAGACACGATATCCGTCGGCGCTACTGCGTCGCGTGGTTATGACACCACGCGGCGAGGTCGCGCCCTTCGGACGTCGAGTCCGCCTACTGGCGCGTTTTGCGCTGACACGGACGTACCACCTTACGCGTACATCTCTTGTTCAAAGTGTACGCACGGGCGGACGCTGTGTCGGCTCGAGCGCTCTCGTTTGAAATTTTTAAACGGACCGGAACGTTTATTTTTAATAAAACACTCGCTACGGAACCGTCAGATGCACTAAACGTAAGTAAGCGCAGTGTGGCTTTTGTTATTATGCAGCCGGCCCTCAGACAGGAGTGGTCCTGGATGTGTCTCCATGGACCGCAATGTGCGTTCGAAATGTCGATGTTCAAATGTGTCCTGCAGTTCACACTATGACGCGCAGTTAACTGCGTTCTTCATCGACCCGCGAGCCAAGTGATCCACCGTCCAGGGTAATAGTTTTTATAGTATTACCCATAAATTGTATGTATATACGAAATGGAAAATTTAAAAAAAAATAATCTTAGAACGAAAGAAAAACGCAATCTCTCACATTTTTTCTCTCACTCTAAACCGTTTTTAAAAGTTTTATATGTTGACGAACGCGCTACGGAAAACGAGACTCGGATTACGGATTTCAAATCGTCAAAGTCTCGCACTGTGTATCCGACACACGCGACGCGACGGCGAGAGGGCGGGTGTGACCCCGCCCCCTCACCGTCTTTCGGTTTGGTTGGTATTATTAACTTTGTATTAATTATTATTAAATAATAATAACACGTTAATGATCCTTCCGCAGGTTCCCCTACGGAAACCTTGTTACGACTTTTACTTCCTCTAAATGATCAAGTTTGGTCAACTTCCCAGCGACGCCGACGGCCGTGAAGCCACCGCGTGTCGGTCCGAAGACCTCACTAAATCATTCAATCGGTAGTAGCGACGGGCGGTGTGTACAAAGGGCAGGGACGTAATCAACGCGAGCTTATGACTCGCGCTTACTAGGAATTCCTCGTTTATGGGGGATAATTGCAAACCCCAATCCCCAGCACGAAGGAGTTTCAACGGGTTGCCCGGGCCTCTAGGCCAGGGAGAACATGTTGATTCCTTCAGTGTAGCGCGCGTGCGGCCCAGGACATCTAAGGGCATCACAGACCTGTTATTGCTCAATCTCGTGCGGCTCGAAGCCGCCGGTCCCTCTAAGAAGAATTTTAATACGTCGCCAGTGAGTTGCGCGACCGAAGTCACGCACACCGAAATGACGACGCCTATTTAGCAGGCTAGAGTCTCGTTCGTTACCGGAATTAACCAGACAAATCGCTCCACCAACTAAGAACGGCCATGCACCACCACCCACCGAATCAAGAAAGAGCTGTTAATCTGTCAATCCTTCCGGTGTCCGGGCCTGGTGAGATTTCCCGTGTTGAGTCAAATTAAGCCGCAGGCTCCACTCCTGGTGGTGCCCTTCCGTCAATTCCTTTAAGTTTCAGCTTTGCAACCATACTCCCCCCGGAGTCCAAAATCTTTGGTTTCCCGGAAGCCGCCCGCCGAGCCATTGTAGTAACGTCGGCGGATTGCTAGACGACATATTTACGGTTAGAACTAGGGCGGTATCTAATCGCCTTCGAACCTCTAACTTTCGTTCTTGATTGATGAAAACACCTTTGGCAAATGCTTTCGCTGATGTTCGTCTTGCGACGATCCAAGAATTTCACCTCTAACGTCGCAATACGAATGCCCCCAGTTATCCCTATTAATCATTACCTCGGAGTTCTGAAAACCAACAAAATAGAACCGAGATCATATTCTATTATTCCATGCACGAAATATTCAAGCAGCATTTTGAGCCCGCTTTGAGCACTCTAATTTGTTCAAAGTAAAATTGTCGGCCCATCTCGACACTCAATGAAGAGCACCGCGATAGGATTTTGATATTGAACCGGCGTGTTACCGCCGGCTCACCGACGATATGCTCCGCAAACGTGTCAGTATCACCGCGGATGCGGTGCACCGACAGCGCGGCGCACAAATGCAACTACGAGCTTTTTAACCGCAACAATTTTAGTATACGCTATTGGAGCTGGAATTACCGCGGCTGCTGGCACCAGACTTGCCCTCCAATTGTTCCTCGTTAAAATATTTAAAGTGTACTCATTCCGATTACGAGGCCTCGTAAGAGTCCCGTATCGTTATTTTTCGTCACTACCTCCCCGTGCCGGGAGTGGGTAATTTGCGCGCCTGCTGCCTTCCTTGGATGTGGTAGCCGTTTCTCAGGCTCCCTCTCCGGAATCGAACCCTGATTCCCCGTTACCCGTGACAACCATGGTAGTCGCAGAAACTACCATCGAAAGTTGATAAGGCAGACATTTGAAAGATGCGTCGCCGGTACGAGACCGTGCGATCGGCAAAAGTTATCCAGATTCATCAAAGTTAACGACTTTGGACGCGAGGCCCTCCGTCGATTGGTTTTGATCTAATAAAAGCACTCGTCCCATCACTGGTCAGAGTTCTAATTGCATGTATTAGCTCTAGAATTACCACAGTTATCCAAGTAACTGAGTAAGATCTAAGGAACCAAAACTGATATATTGAGCCATTCGCGGTATCGCCTTAATACGGCTTGCACTGAGACATGCATGGCTTAATCTTTGAGACAAGCATATAACTACTGGCAGGATCAACCAGGGAGCTCACGAGTCTGAACGTACGCTACGCGCGGCTGCGAGACGAATCGCCAACAACCCTCGCGGCCTAAAGGCCGGAGGTGTGTCTTTTATATAGCAATCCGTGCAACACAATGCACGAGAGACGATGAGATCTGTCGCGAGTGTTACGATATAGCGAGATCGATTCAACGATCCATTCGCGAATGTTCTTATGACCAAGACGGCAATGTGTAGTTAACGACACTCCGTAGAATAACGTTTGGCTACAGATCGTAAGGCCTTGTACGATTCCGCCCGGTGCTGCGAGAGCCGAGAGAAGCTTCACACATCTTCTCTATCCACCACGCGAGGAGTTGAAAGTTATTCTTCTCCTACCTTCTTCTTGAAATATTGCCGACTATCGGGTCCACGCGCGAAGCGTGGCCGAGCTAGTTTCCGTCGACGGCGAAACGACCCGACACGGCCGCCGCGGGGCTCTCCGCCACGAGAGCGACACCCGGTGGCGACCGTTCGATGGTCCAATCTTTGTCCCGGCAGTGTATATATAATAATATATAGTATAACTAACTACTATAGTATAATATAATATAATAACTAATATACTACGTGCAGCCCGTCGTCACCAGAGGCGCGCGACGGCACGAGTTTGGCCAACTCGTGCGCTCGATGGTCGCGCGCGCTTATGTGGATTTTATAACGACGCTGCTGCACACACCGCGAGACGCGTTATGCCGATCGCCACAGCGATACTTATACTGCATGAACCTGTCGGTTCGAGAGACGTCTGTGTGGTAACGTTTCCATCGGCGCCATCATCCCCAACGATGCGGGGAAATGGAGCGCCGAGGAAACGGCCCTTCGCAGAGTATGGGAACGGAGATCGTGTAAAACGCTTAAATAATCAGTCGACAGTAACTTTAAAAATGTTAAATTTAAGCAGCAGACTGTTATCTGAACGAATTTAAACGGTTTACACGACTCGGGAACACATCTCACAGGGCGCGTCAATCGTTCCGAGTGTACTGATGAAATACGCAAAGTTTGACGCAAAAGCGCCACCCGCCGGACCGTGCGCACACTAATACGTGCGACTGATACACGGCGCGGCGAGAGGCGAGTCACCGTCGCGTATTAAATCAGACGTGAGACTTGCTTCGGACGTCAAAATTTTTAAACTGCGCGCACGCGCACGCGCACGCGCACAGCGATAGTAGCCTAGAAATAGAAAAATAAAAACAAAAAAAAAAATTTTTCCCGGGTCATTGAGCGCTTCCCGAGCTTATATTTAGTACGTTAATCGACGCGGGGGACGGACGAGGGGCACGCGGGGTAGGGGGCGGGGGTGTAAACGCCACGACAATGGCTATCCACTGCCTACTATGCAGAGTGACCGATCCGATTAGCGTTAAAAATCTAACCCTAGGGACGATACGCCCACCACACACACCCCTTACACCGCTGTCCACACGAAAACGCAAAAATAAACTAATTACCTTAATAATTTTGCAACGCCGCGGCGCCTGCGACTGCATACACCGACCGGCGGCGGCGGCGGCGGCGCCCACGTTCGGAACCAGGATCACGAGCTCCCCTGAAATGCGTCGGTAATGTAATTTACACGTAAACAAAGAGTCCTCTTTATTAAAGGGTCGATGATAACTGTGTCGCCCAACTAACTCGAGCGCCCGGCCAAAGAGCGATCCCCGCATAATCTTTTAAATGCAATTGTTGACCTTCGCTAATTACCATTAGGTCGTCCAAATATGCCAATTACGTAATTGGGACACAAAAATAAACTTCCGTCGACTGTTCTTCCAGTTATTGTAGGCTTCCGCGTTGGTTCCTAATTAGGGGGTGGTTCAACAGCATCCATAACAGGCGTAACAGGTTGAGGAGAAATATTTTTTTTGCTAATACCCCTTGATTGAAACCCTTTGACGCTTCCGGGGCTATTTCCGATGACCGCTGTTGATTGATTAATTGTGACGTCACTGGAGTGCCTCTTGTTGCGCGCCATGTGGCGCCACTAGCGTTTAATTTTGCGTTAAGTAATATTTGTTTTTTGTTTTTTTTTAATTTAATTATTGAGCATTCTGCCTAGTGACGTTGGATTATTGTGGCCCACCGGAGTAACCAACTGGTTAAACAATGTTTGGAAAGAGAGCAAAAATTAAAAAAAAAAATATTATATGATGAAATAACCTCGGGATAGGCCGGATAGGGCGCTCAGATGGCGCCACTAGCGTTTACTTGGTGTATTTTTTAATATCTTTTTTTTCGTTTCTTCAAGCGATCTTCCAGCTACCAGCTAACGGGGGTTGATCTGTGACGTCACCGGAGTAGTGTACAAGGGAAATAAATAAAATATCGGCCGACAAAACCCAGGAGAGCGGACGTATATGGCGGCACTAGCGTTGAATTATCCATTATTATAAAGGTATGTATCCATTTATTAGGTATGTAATGACGTCACTGGAGTAACTGCCAATAACACATACCGTTTATGTCAGTTTTCAGCGGCGGCGTCGTCGCGGCTGGCGGCTGCACCCCCGGGAGTGGAGGCGGCGGCGGCGGCGGCACCCGACAGGAGCACCTGAAACGCGACAAATTAAAAAATTAAAAAAAAAAAAAAACACATATATAGCTACCTAAAGGTGACATTTTATTTTGATGATATAATTATTATGTTACACTGTACTATTAACACAGGTTGGGTGTGCAAATTAAATATTCTATTGTTGTTATAGTAATGCCAAGACAAGAGCACTAATTATTTATTAATCATCATCATCATCACATTAACAACCGGAAGATATCCACTTAAAGGTAGGTGTTGCCATTATCCCTACGCTTGGCAATTGCAGAATGGTTGGTGCCTAAATAAAATTATTAGGTAGGTAAATCACATTTTGTTTAATTATTTATTTATACACAGTATTTAGAAAGTTCTTATAAAGGAGGCTAAACGCACAGACCAAAACGCCATTTATTTAAAACAATAATATAGTAGTAAGTTTTACACAGACTACACCCAGGGCCTAAAGAAAAAAAATAAAAAATAATGAGCTAGCAATTTAAAGTAATTTATAAAAGGTCAAACCCAGAGAGCGTTGTGCCATTTTTGACGAG
>FR990094.1:9390295-9397795 GCA_905404285.2 Erannis defoliaria | reverse complement strand
CCTTGAGCTTAGGATCGACTGACTCGCGAGCAACTACTGTTCACGCGAAACCCTTCTCCACGTCAGTCCTCCAGGGCCTCGCTGGAGTATTTGCTACTACCACCAAGATCTGCACCGACGGTGGCTCCAGGCGGGCTCACGCCCAGACCCTTCTGCGCACGCCGCCGCGCACGTCCTACTCGTTACGGCTTAATGATGACCGCCGAAACGGTCATCGCACATGCCGGTAACGGTAGTGTATAGGCAGGACGCTTCAGCGCCATCCATTTTCAGGGCTGGTTGCTTCGGCAGGTGAGTCGTTGCACACTCCTTAGCGGATTCCGACTTCCATGGCCACCGTCCTGCTGTCATGAGCGACCAACGCCTTTCATGGTGTCCCATGAGCGTCCTTTAGGCGCCTTAACACTACGTTTGGTTCATCCCACAGCGCCAGTTCTGCTTACCAAAATTGGCCCACTTGGCACCGTCATCAGATCTCCGGCTTCATCGTTCGAGTAAGCCGGAGTTCTCACCCATTTAAAGTTTGAGAATAGGTTGAAGTCGTTTCGGCCCCAATGCCTCTAATCATTCGCTTTACCGGATGAGACTGTTCGAGTCGACGCCAGCTATCCTGAGGGAAACTTCGGACGGAACCAGCTACTAGATGGTTCGATTAGTCTTTCGCCCCTATACCCAGTTCCGACGATCGATTTGCACGTCAGAATCGCTACGGTCCTCCATCAGGGTTTCCCCTGACTTCGACCTGACCAGGCATAGTTCACCATCTTTCGGGTCCCAGCATCTGTGCTCAGAGCGCGCCTGCATTCGCAGATTGGAAACGAGACGCCTCGGGAGTGCGAGCGGCGGACCGAGATCCGCGCGCCATCCTCCCTGAGCGGTCGACGAGCGACCACCTTCACTTTCGTTAAGCCTTTCAGTTTACGATCTCAATGACTCGCACACATGCTAGACTCCTTGGTCCGTGTTTCAAGACGGGTCCTGCGAGTGCCCGAAACTGAATCATCGCAGACAGATACGCACACGGTCCGAGACAGCACGGCTGCGACGACAGGCGCGCCGCACCCTCGTCCGCACTCGGGCAGGACGCGGGATACGACGTTGCCTTGCGTCGGGCCGGACGCGACAAGCGCGTGAGCGTTTCGTCAGATCTACCGTCCGACGGCCGGTCGGTGCACCCGCCGGTCTCCGCGCCGCGCGAGCGCGGCGCGAAGACTCCCGGGGGGCACTTAGACCGACATCGAACGGGTCGCGATGTATTACTGAGAGAGAAGTGCACGCCGTCCCCGGACGCGAGCGACGCGGACGGTGGCCGCGGCCGAGGCCGCGACCATCCGCGCTGCGCCGCTGCGCCGGGGAATGACGATGAATCTCCCCGTTCGTTCATTCGAGTTTCGCAGGTTTACCCCTGGACGGTTTCACGTACTGTTGAACTCTCTCTTCAAAGTTCTTTTCAACTTTCCCTCACGGTACTTGTTCGCTATCGGTCTCGCGGTAATATTTAGCCTTAGATGGAGTTTACCACCCACTTAGGGCTGCACTCTCAAGCAACCCGACTCTGAGGAGAGTCCCTCTCGCCGCCGTCCTCCGTCGCTACGGGCCTGGCACCCTCTGTGGGTAAACGGCCCCGTTCAAGACGAACTTGGACAGGAGAAGACAACGACGAGAAAGCGGAACCTCCCGAACACCACATCTCCCGCCGCCGTGACAACGACGGGATTCAGTGCTGGGCTTATTCCTGTTCGCTCGCCGCTACTAAGGAAATCCTGGTTAGTTTCTTTTCCTCCGCTTACTAATATGCTTAAATTCGGCGGGTAATCCTCCCTGATCTGAGGCCAACGTTATAAATTGGAGGCAGACACGATATCCGTCGGCGCTACTGCGTCGCGTGGTTATGACACCACGCGGCGAGGTCGCGCCCTTCGGACGTCGAGTCCGCCTACTGGCGCGTTTTGCGCTGACACGGGACGTTCCACCTTACGCGTACATCTCTTGTTCAAAGTGTACGCACGGGCGGACGCTGTGTCGGCTCGAGCGCTCTCGTTTGAAATTTTTAAACGGACCGGAACGTTTATTTATAATAAAACACTCGCTACGGAACCGTCAGATGCACTAAACTAAGAGTAAGCGCAGTGTGGCTTTTGTTATTATGCAGCCGGCCCTCAGACAGGAGTGGTCCTGGATGTGTCTCCATGGACCGCAATGTGCGTTCGAAATGTCGATGTTCAAATGTGTCCTGCAGTTCACACTATGACGCGCAGTTAACTGCGTTCTTCATCGACCCGCGAGCCAAGTGATCCACCGTCCAGGGTAATAGTTTTTATAGTATTACCCATAAATTGTATGTATATACGAAATGGAAAATTTAAAAAAAAATAATCTTAGAACGAAAGTAAAACGCAATCTCTCACATTTTTTCTCTCACTCTAAACCGTTTTTTAGTTTTATATGTTGACGAACGCGCTTACGGAAAACGAGACTCGGATTACGGATTTCAAATCGTCAAAGTCTCGCACTGTGTATCCGACACACGCGACGCGACGGCGAGAGGGCGGGTGTGAGCCCGCCCCCCCTGCCCGTCTTTCGGTTTGGTTGGTATTATTAACTTTGTATTAATTATTATTAAATAATAATAACACGTTAATGATCCTTCCGCAGGTTCCCCTACGGAAACCTTGTTACGACTTTTACTTCCTCTAAATGATCAAGTTTGGTCAACTTCCCAGCGACGCCGACGGCCGTGAAGCCACCGCGTGTCGGTCCGAAGACCTCACTAAATCATTCAATCGGTAGTAGCGACGGGCGGTGTGTACAAAGGGCAGGGACGTAATCAACGCGAGCTTATGACTCGCGCTTACTAGGAATTCCTCGTTTATGGGGGATAATTGCAAACCCCAATCCCCAGCACGAAGGAGTTTCAACGGGTTGCCCGGGCCTCTAGGCCAGGGAGAACATGTTGATTCCTTCAGTGTAGCGCGCGTGCGGCCCAGGACATCTAAGGGCATCACAGACCTGTTATTGCTCAATCTCGTGCGGCTCGAAGCCGCCGGTCCCTCTAAGAAGAATTTTAATACGTCGCCAGTGAGTTGCGCGACCGAAGTCACGCACACCGAAATGACGACGCCTATTTAGCAGGCTAGAGTCTCGTTCGTTACCGGAATTAACCAGACAAATCGCTCCACCAACTAAGAACGGCCATGCACCACCACCCACCGAATCAAGAAAGAGCTGTTAATCTGTCAATCCTTCCGGTGTCCGGGCCTGGTGAGATTTCCCGTGTTGAGTCAAATTAAGCCGCAGGCTCCACTCCTGGTGGTGCCCTTCCGTCAATTCCTTTAAGTTTCAGCTTTGCAACCATACTCCCCCCGGAGTCCAAAATCTTTGGTTTCCCGGAAGCCGCCCGCCGAGCCATTGTAGTAACGTCGGCGGATTGCTAGACGACATATTTACGGTTAGAACTAGGGCGGTATCTAATCGCCTTCGAACCTCTAACTTTCGTTCTTGATTGATGAAAACACCTTTGGCAAATGCTTTCGCTGATGTTCGTCTTGCGACGATCCAAGAATTTCACCTCTAACGTCGCAATACGAATGCCCCCAGTTATCCCTATTAATCATTACCTCGGAGTTCTGAAAACCAACAAAATAGAACCGAGATCATATTCTATTATTCCATGCACGAAATATTCAAGCAGCATTTTGAGCCCGCTTTGAGCACTCTAATTTGTTCAAAGTAAAATTGTCGGCCCATCTCGACACTCAATGAAGAGCACCGCGATAGGATTTTGATATTGAACCGGCGTGTTACCGCCGGCTCACCGACGATATGCTCCGCAAACGTGTCAGTATCACCGCGGATGCGGTGCACCGACAGCGCGGCGCACAAATGCAACTACGAGCTTTTTAACCGCAACAATTTTAGTATACGCTATTGGAGCTGGAATTACCGCGGCTGCTGGCACCAGACTTGCCCTCCAATTGTTCCTCGTTAAAATATTTAAAGTGTACTCATTCCGATTACGAGGCCTCGTAAGAGTCCCGTATCGTTATTTTTCGTCACTACCTCCCCGTGCCGGGAGTGGGTAATTTGCGCGCCTGCTGCCTTCCTTGGATGTGGTAGCCGTTTCTCAGGCTCCCTCTCCGGAATCGAACCCTGATTCCCCGTTACCCGTGACAACCATGGTAGTCGCAGAAACTACCATCGAAAGTTGATAAGGCAGACATTTGAAAGATGCGTCGCCGGTACGAGACCGTGCGATCGGCAAAAGTTATCCAGATTCATCAAAGTTAACGACTTTGGACGCGAGGCCCTCCGTCGATTGGTTTTGATCTAATAAAAGCACTCGTCCCATCACTGGTCAGAGTTCTAATTGCATGTATTAGCTCTAGAATTACCACAGTTATCCAAGTAACTGAGTAAGATCTAAGGAACCAAAACTGATATATTGAGCCATTCGCGGTATCGCCTTAATACGGCTTGCACTGAGACATGCATGGCTTAATCTTTGAGACAAGCATATAACTACTGGCAGGATCAACCAGGGAGCTCACGAGTCTGAACGTACGCTACGCGCGGCTGCGAGACGAATCGCCAACAACCCTCGCGGCCGAAAGGCCGGAGGTGTGTCTTTTATTATAGCAATCCGTGCAACACAATGCACGAGAGACGATGAGATCTGTCGCGAGTGTTACGATATAGCGAGATCGATTCAACGATCCATTCGCGAATGTTCTTATGACCAAGACGGCAATGTGTAGTTAACGACACTCCGTAGAATAACGTTTGGCTACAGATCGTAAGGCCTTGTACGATTCCGCCCGGTGCTGCGAGAGCCGAGAGAAGCTTCACACATCTTCTCTATCCACCACGCGAGGAGTTGAAAGTTATTCTTCTCCTACCTTCTTCTTGAAATATTGCCGACTATCGGGTCCACGCGCGAAGCGTGGCCGAGCTAGTTTCCGTCGACGGCGAAACGACCCGACACGGCCGCCGCGGGGCTCTCCGCCACGAGAGCGACACCCGGTGGCGACCGTTCGATGGTCCAATCTTTGTCCCGGCAGTGTATATATAATAATAATATATAGTATAACTAACTACTATAGTATAATATAATATAATAACTAATATACTACGTGCAGCCCGTCGTCACCAGAGGCGCGCGACGGCACGAGTTTGGCCAACTCGTGCGCTCGATGGTCGCGCGCGCTTATGTGGATTTTATAACGACGCTGCTGCACACACCGCGAGACGCGTTATGCCGATCGCCACAGCGATACTTATACTGCATGAACCTGTCGGTTCGAGAGACGTCTGTGTGGTAACGTTTCCATCGGCGCCATCATCCCAACGATGCGGGGAAATGGGGCGCCGAGGAAACGGCCCTTCGCAGAGTATGGGAACGGAGATCGTGTAAAACGCTTAAATAATCCGTCAACAGTAACTTTAAAAATGTCAAATTTAAGCAGCATACTGTTATCTGAACGAATTTAAACGGTTTACACGACTCGGGAACACATCTCACAGGGCGCGCGTCAATCGTTCCGAGTGTACTGATGAAATACGCAAAGTTTGACGCAAGAGCGCCACCCGCCGGACCGTGCGCACACTAATACGTGTGACTGATACACGGCGCGGCGAGAGGCGAGTCACCGTCGCGTATTAAATCAGACGTGAGACTTGCTTCGAGCGTCAAAATTATTTTTTAGCTGCGCGCACGCGCACGCGCACAGCGATAGTAGCCTAGAAATAGAAAACTAAACAAAAATAAAAACAAAAAAAATTTGCGATCCCGTGTCATTGAGCGCTTCCCGAGCTTATATTTAGTACGTTAATCGACGCGGGGGACGGACGAGGGGCACGCGGGGTAGGGGGCGGGGGTGTAAACGCCACGACAATGGCTATCCACTGCCTACTATGCACGATGACCGATCCGATTAGCGTTAAAAATCTAACCCTAGGGACGATACGCCCACACACAACACCCCTTGCACCGCTGTCCACACAAAAACACAAGAATAAACTAATTACCTTAATAATATTGCAACGCCAACGCCGCGGCGCCTGCGTCTGCATACACCGGCGGCGGCGGCGGCGGCGGCGGCGGCGGCGCCCACGTTCGGGACCAGGATCACGAGCTCCCCTGAAATGCGTCGGTAATGTAATTTACACGTAAACAAAGAGTCCTCTTTATCAAAAGGGTTGATGATAACTGTGTCGCCCAACTAACTCGAGCGCCCGGCCAAAGAGCGATCCCCGCATAATCTTTTAAATGCAATTGTTGACCTTCGCTAATTACCATTAGGTCGTCCAAATATGCCAATTACGTAATTGGGACACAAAAATAAACTTCCGTCGACTGTTCTTCCAGTTATTGTAGGCTTCCGCGTTGTTTCCTAATTAGGGGGTGGTTCAACAGCATCCATAACAGGCGTAACAGGTTGAGGCGAAATTTTTTTTTTGCTAATACCCCTTGATTGAAACCCTTTGACGCTTCCGGGGCTATTTCCGATGACCGCTGTTGATTGATTAATTGTGACGTCACTGGAGTGCCTCTTGTTGCGCGCCATGTGGCGCCACTAGCGTTTAATTTTGCGTTAAGTATATTTTTTTTTTTTTTTTTTAATTTATTTATTGAGCATTCTGCCTAGTGACGTTGGATTATTGTGGCCCACCGGAGTAACCAACTGGTTAAACAATGTTTGGAAAGAGAGCAAAAATTAAAAAAAAAAAATGTTATATGATGATATAACCTCGGGATAGGCCGGATAGGGCGCCCAGATGGCGCCACTAGCGTTTACTTGGTTTATTTTTTTTATCTCTTTTTTCGTTTCTTCAAGCTATCTTCCAGCTACCAGCTAACGGGGGTTGCACTGTGACGTCACCGGAGCAGTGTACAAGGGAAATAAATAAAAAAATCGGCCAACAAAACCCAGGAGAGCGGACGTATATGGCGGCACTAGCGTTAAATTATCCATTATTATAAAGGTATCCATTTATTTATTATTGTAATGACGTCACTGGAGTAACTGCCAATAACACATACCGTTTATGTCAGTTTTCAGCGGCGGCTGGCGGCTGCACCCGGGAGTGGAGGCGGCGGCGGCGGCGGCGGCGGCGGCACCCGACAGGAGCACCTGAAACGCGACAAATTAAAAATTAAAAAAAAAAAATATTATCTAGTAAGATACCTAAAGGTGAAATTTTATTTTGATGATATAATTATTATGTTACACTGTACTTATTAACACAGGTTGGGTGTGCAAGTTGAATATTCTATTGTTGTTATAGTAATGCCAAGACAAGAGCATTAATTATTTATTAATCATCATCATCATCATCATCATCACATAAACAACCACGAGATATCCACTTAAAGGTAGGTGTTGTCATTATCCCCACGCTTGGCAATTGCAGAATGGTTGGTGCCTAAATAAAATTATTAGGTAGATAAAAATTATTATTAATACACAGTATTTACAAAGTTTTTATAAAGGAGGCTAAACG